>JAABKJ010001755.1:1279662-1360622 GCA_011634705.1 Andricus grossulariae
TTCTAATATCGGGACAGAAAGTTTTGACACTTGGGAAAAAGTAGCTCTAGCTCAGTGAAAAAAAATCGCACACAGTTTGCATTTACCAAAGCTGATTCGAAATCTTTCTATCTATTTAACGACGTTTCTCGTATATTAATAAAAAAATTTTGGTTGATCTCAGAACAACAAAACCGGAGAAAAACACCGTTGACAATGCCCATATTTTCAAGGTCAACCAGAATTTTGGTCACCAGGATTGTTAATGCAAGAAAAAATCATCTTCAGATTGAATGGAGATATCGAGATGAATCAAGATTTAAAAGAAAGTGCTCAGTGCACTTATAAACCTCAGACAAATAAAAAATCAATAAAATTGTACATTTTTCTGCAAATTAAGTTCGCATAATTTGGACCTCAATGAGCTATGCTAAAGTCTCGCGAGGGATAGTAGTACAAAAAAAAAGGGTGACGGGCGTCCATTGCAAAGCTGCCCCCAACAGGGAAAAAGAAGTACTTTCTATCAACTGTTTGTACATCAAAGTTTGGTCACCTCTTTAGGAATTTTCAAGCTATAATTTCCATCCAGTAACTTTTTAATTTATTTCAGTTTTGCCAAATTCGTGCTAAATACAATATTTTTTTAGTTTTACTCAAGCAATTATTTAAATTCGATAACTCAAAAGTTTCAACTTTCTCAAAACTAATTTTCAATCTTTCCAACAATATTACTGGTTTAAAACTTTTCTTCGGGTGCAAATTGACCAAAAGTCATTCTTTTCCGTGATAAATTATACACTTGATGAATTTCAGGGATGATATTTTTTGCCTAGGATATTTTTTAATTAGTTAAACAATGTTTATGTGTATAAACAATTTTTCTCATTAAATCGTACAAAGTCTTCTTCTACAGTTAATGACAAAATTGACGAATGTAAAAAGTAATATTTTCTGTTTAGTATATTTGGCCATTGTTGCAATAATTTTCATTTGTTCAAACAGTTTTTCCATCATTCGCGTAAAGTTTTTTTTCTAAATTAATGTCGAAAGTATTGAATGTTGAGAGCAATATTTTTTATGAAAGACAACTCCGAATTATTCAAACAATGATATTACTTGTCATGCAACCTTTCTATCAAAAGGAGCAAATGAACGATTATAAATTGTTGGAAGAGATGAAAAACTGTCTCGCTAATGTTCATCAACTGCATTATTAATGCCATAAAATAGTAATTTTCATGTGATACATTAACTGCGTTATTCATTTCAGAAAGTAGTAACATCTTTAGATTAGCAGGGAACGAAATTAAAAAAAACAAAATTTTTCAAATAATTGCCAAATAGCGTTAAAAAAATGCACTACTGTCAGCATTCATTGATTGTGTATTAATTTCAGAGAATGATAACTTTTTACGATTTAAGGGCCACATTTTTTGCATAAAACTGATATTTTGTATTGTTTGGGGCATTTTCCGGGCAAAATGCAAGGGGTTTAGGGCAAGATGCTTTTTAACATTTCACTCATAAGAAAATAATTTCAGCAATCTGTATCTGTGTAGGCAAAACCTTCAGCTGCAACATGTTCTTCATCCCATAGCTGTAGAATTTTTTTCTGCTAATATTTTCGCTATAATCTGTACAAAAATGCCAGTATCTATACTTTTTTGGAAAGATAGTACATGAATAAGTACAGAACCAGGAATCTAACAATTGCAGTGTAAAAACTCCAAAGATTAACAATTACATTCTCATCAAACTTTTCGGTGTTTTGTGTACAAAATATTCACAAAATAACCTTGTTTTGCAATTCGGCGTTTTTGACAAAAATTTATTGCAAGGGGTGATTGATCCCTACAGTTAATTTATTTCTTTTGGAAAATGATCACAACATACGTTTTAAATTTTAATCTTGGAACGCATACACCAAAATATGTTTTGCATTTGAAATGAAATAACACAAGCACCCTTATTTTCAGGAGGGTTGAATACCCCTATGAAAATGTATTATTATTATCAGATTATAAATTGAAATTTTTTCACATTTACTTGTAGAATGATACTTTACCAACATAATATGTCAATTTTTTTATGCGACAATTAACTGCAAATAATAAGTCCATAGTATTTAAATACCCCATTTTTTCCGGTCTCACCCCTAAAATTTCTATTTTCGTTTGAATATAACAAAATATTATTTATTGAACAACCTTCTCCTTCTCCTTCTCCTTCTCCTTCTCCTTCTCCTTCTCCTTCTCCTTCTCCTTCTCCTTCTCCTTCTCCTTCCCCTTTTTCTCCTCCGCAATCCAAAGAAATTCATTTTCAACTAACAGTTGTATTTTTAACCAAGAAAGATGACATTTTTACCAGAAGAGATAAATTTTTAAATCAAAAAGACGAATTTTCAACAATAGTTGAATTTTAAACCACGAAAAATTTTTCAGTCAATTAAGAAAATGAATTCCATCCAAAATATTGAACTTTTGGCCCAGAACATTATTTTTAAGCAATGATAATTTTCAATAATAATAATAAAATGAATAACACGAATTTTTAACTAAAATGACGAATCTTCAATTAAAAAAAAATTATTTTCAACAAAGTAGTTTCAACTTTAACCAAATAGTTCAATTTTCTAACAAATTGTTTAATTTTCGAGAAGAAAGTACGAATTATTCTTAGAACACATGAAGTTTTAACTTCAGAATGTGAATATTCAACAAAAAAGTTAATTTTCAACAGAAACAGGTTTACTTTTAATAAGAGAGTTTTATTTTTAACCAAAAAAGATTAAATTTCTACTAGAAAATGTTAATTTTGTGCAAAAAAGAATGAGTTAAATTTTCAGTTGAAAAAATTTATTTCCAATGCACAAAAAAAAAATAATTTCCAACCAAAAAGATAAATTTCTAAAGATGAAGATGAATTTTCTACCAAAAAAGATTAACTTTTAACATAATACATGAGTTTTCAACTCAATATATGAATCTCAAAAGGAATTTACAATCAAAACAGAAAAACGGACGTTCAAGATAATAGTGGAATTATCAAACAAAAACTTTATTTTTAACTTTGAACCAAATAATTTAATTTTTTACCAAATTTTTTAATCTTCTTCAAAAAAGATTGATTTACAATCCTAAAATGTGAATTTTCAACAAGAAAGTTTATTTTCAACCGAAAGAGAATAATTTTTCATTAGAAATTTGCATTTTTAACTTAAAAATATGAAATTTCCATCCAAAAGATCAACTTTTGCCAAAAAATTAAATAAGTAAACTTTCAGTTAAAAAAAAGAACTATTTGATTGAAAATTCAACTATTTTAATGAAAATTTCTCTTCTTTGATTGAAAGCTGAACTATTTGTTTCCAACGCAATTGTTTGATTGAAAGTATATATTTTTGTTTTGGAAATTCAATTATTTCGGTGAGAATTCCTGTTATCCGATATCTGGGTTTAGAGAATTTTTGCGAATTTGTAAAGAACTTTTGAATTTTATTATTCCTTCATGTTGAAATATAAGTCCGTTTTGAATGATTTTAAATTATTCGAAACAATTATATTGGGAAATATTTTTTTCAATTTCAAGTCAAGGTCAAGTCAAGGTTAATCCAAGGTCATACAATCGAAACCAAGATTTCTATTTAGCGTGCATAATTGGGTGGCCCAAGTTAATTTTAAATCAAGCAGGTGCATTTTTACGAAAAGAGATTTCTACAAAAAGAAATAAATTTTCAACCATCTTCTGAACGACTCAAATTATTCATAAAATTGTGAAAAATGTTTTAAATCATTAAAAATATATTTAAAAATAAAAAAGCGTTCAAACTTCTCCAGGAATCTTATCGTGGGTAACTGCAATTTTTTGGTGACCGGTACCGAAAACTTTTTTACGTAAATGAGGATATTATAAGTTTTTGTCCATTATTTTAGTTTTCTCATCTCTTTGAAAGTTTAACAAAATTTACAAATTGTAGTTCAGTAGGGAAAAACTAAGAACATAATTATTCACGATTATTAAAAAACATTTTCAATTAAAAGTTTCTCTTTCATCAATAATGCTTATAAAGATTTAGGAATAAATTTTGGCATTAAATAAAATTACTTGATTAAAACTTTGATTTTGGAAATCAATAGTGCCGAAAATTCCTGAGAACCATTCGCGATTCAAAATTACTCTTTTCAAAACAAATATGATTAGAACTAAAATTCTTCGGTTGGAAATTCTGATTTAGAAAATTCGAGAACACTTGAAAGAAAACTAGTTTAAAATTGTTTTAGACTGGGCGATTTCCTCGGTTTCTTTTTGGGTCATATTTTCTCAAAACACATATTCCACGAAGATTTTTATCACCCTTGCATATTTCAAAGACTTCACCATTGGAAGCTATTCGTACAATTTTTTCTTCGGTTGGCATGGACTCGAAAAGACTTTCTTTTTCTTTTAATAGAATTGGCTTATTTCGAGGAAAAGTGTATCTTCGAATTTCGAATAGCCGCTTCAAATTTACTTTTGAGAGAAGGCGAACAAATCTAATTTCTTCAAGTTTTTAGCTAGGCATGCGTGAAGAAGAATGCCTGGCAGGAGGAGACCTAGACCTGACACGAAGAAAACGCTCTACAGAAGATTGACCTAATTAGAGAATGAGCTCTCACAGGACAAAATAATATTCATAAGTATAATAAATAATAAAACTTTATAAATTTTATAATAAAATAGTATCAAATAACCTATTATTCAAAAATATACTAATCCTAACGCTAACTACAGAATTGTTCACATGTACTTTTCTAAAATTGTTCAAGACCGGCCGATGCAAGCCTAAGACAGACTCCTGGGTTTCTTTTTGGGTTATATTTTCTCAATACACATATTCCAGGAAAATTTTGATCACCATTACAGATCGCAAAGACGTTACCATTTGACGCTATTCATATCATTTTTTCTTCGGTTGGCATGAATTCAAGAAGACTTTCTTTTTCTTTTAATATAATTGGTTTATCTCGAGGAAAAGTGAATCTTCGAATTTCAATATCCGGTTCAAATTTACTTTTGAGAGAATACAAACAAGTCTAATTTCTCAAAATTCATGGATAAGCATGCGTGAAGAAGAATACCTGGCAGGAGGAGACCTAGACCTGGCACAAAGAGAACGTTCGGCAGAAGAAGACCTGATTGGAGAATGATTTCTGACAGGAGAGAATAATATTCAAAATTATGATAAATATTTAAATTTATTGAATTTTATAATAAAATAGGATCAAATACCCTATTATTGAAAAAATACTAATGCTAACACTAATTACAGAATTGTTCACATTTATTATTCTAAAATTGTTTATGACTGGGCGATGCAAGCCTAAGGTAGACTAATGGGTTTCTTTTTGGGTTATATTTTCTCAATACACATATTCCACGACTATTTTTATCACCTTTGCATATTGATAAGAGACGTCACCATTGGACGCTATTTATACCATTTTTCTTCTGTTGGCATGAATTCAAGAAGACTTTCTTTTTCTTTTAATAGAATTGGTTTATCTCGAGGAAAAGTGTATCTTCGAATTTCAATATCCGGTTCAAATTTACTTTTGAGAGAAGGCAAACAGATATAATTTCTTCAAGTTTTTAGCCAAGCATGCGTGAAGAAGAATGCCTGGCAGAAAGAGACCTAGTCCTGGCACGAAGAAAACGCTTGACAGCAGAAGACCTGATTGGAGAATGAGCTCTCATAGGAGAAAATAATGCTCATAATTATTATAAATAATTGAATTTGATAAATTTGATAATAAAATAGGATGAAATACCCTATTATTAGGAAAATACTAATGCTTACACTAATTACATAATTGTTTACATTTACTATTCTAAAACTGTTTAAGACCAGCCGATGCAAGCCTAAGGCAGACTCCTGGGTTTCTTTTTGGTTTATGTTTTCTCGATACACATATTCCACGAAAATTTTGATCACCCTTACATATTGTAAAGACGTCACCATTGGTCGCTATTCATACCATTCTTTCTTCGGTCGGCATGGACTCAAGAAGACTTTATTTTTCTTATAATAGAATTGGTTAATCGCGAGAAAAAGTGTATTTTCGAATTCCGAATATCCGCTTCAAATCTACTTTTGAAAGATGACAAAAAAATTTAATTTCTTCAAGTTTATAGCTAAGCATTCGTAAAGAAGAATGCCTGGCAGGAGGAGATCAGACCTGGCACGAAGGGCACGCTCGGTAGAAGAAGACCTGATTGAAGAGTGAGCTCTGGCAGGAGAAAATAATATTCGCGATTATAATAAATAATTAAATTGATTAAATTTTATAAGAAAATGGGCTCAAATACTCTATTATTTAGAAAAATACTAATGCCAATGCTGACTACAGAATTACTGGCTTTATTATTGAGGAATCATTTACAATTCAAATTTACTCTTTTAGTGAAGACGATTTTTTTCAGACAGGATTAACGGTGTTTAATGTTGTTTAAATTTACTACTATAAAATTCTTCGATATATAAAGATTTCAGCATACTGAAACCGTAATATTTGACTTATAAATGTTAAACTCTTTTTAGTAAAAGGTTTGAAATGAATATAGTTAATTTGAACTCATCACTTTTAATTACCGAGATTCACAACTGATGCGCTTCAGTCATTATTGTAGGAGGATTTTAAGACGAATTCGCTTCCTTCGTCTTCTCTCTACCTCTTTCGCTGTTCGAGCTTTTGAGAGCACAATTGAGCTGATGTTGGAGGGAAAGGGACCCGTTACCGGTAGAGTTGTAGAGGTGGGCCAAGTCTACCACAGAGAATAATGTTAATGAAATAGAGATACCATCTCTATACAAGACCCTTCACGTCCGCTGGAAAACTATTGTCCTTCGATCCAGAACTCGCGAGAGCAAAATTTAAAATTCAAAGCAGAATTTCCAAAAATTGGTATTAACTTTCCAGTAAACTTGAAACTATATTTTCACACTATGAGTGTGGACAAAATTCATTATTTCTTTCAAACTCTGTCAAATCTTTCTAGTAATTTCTACCGGACATTACCTTGCCTGCTTACAATTTATACATATAGTTCGCTAAATAACGTGTAAACTTCACACGAGTCGATAGAAAGCTAGGTTGAATCAGAAAAAGGGAGAAAACCTGAACTTCATTATATTGTTATGTTAACTATTTTTAATTTTTAATATATTGGTAATGAGCAAGGGTGCCAAAACCTAATTTACCTGGAAAAAGTGCATACTTAATTTAAAAAAGTGACTAATTTCTAAACCAAAAAGTGATTAAAATTTACTAAAAGTGACTAATGTGTATTTATAATGCGAATAATGTTTATTGGAATATAAAAAAATTTGATGACATTCATAACAATGTTAGGTAAATTTTAAAGAATTCAGGATACATTTATAAGGATTTCGAGCAATTTAAGTTGAATTCAAAATAATTTCAACACGGAAATTTCAAAAATGCCATTAATATCAGTAAAATTGGAGAGAATTTAGAAGAATTTAGGAAAATTCAAAGGACTTTGACGAAACTCATGAGAATTACAGTGAATTGAACAAACTTAAAAAAAAATTATTTCCATCGATTTGAATAAAATTGAAGTGAACAGAATTTTGGGTAAATACAATAAAATTTATGGAAATCACAAAACAAAAATTATAAAAATAAAAAAGAATTAAGTAGAATTAGTGTGAATTTAGAAGAATTCCAGAGACTTTGGTGAAATTTCTAAGAATTTGAGTAAATTGCAGAAATATTTAAGAACCCAAAAATTTCCATCGAATTGAATAAGATGGGAGTAAACAGAATTCAAGTCGAATTAAACGAAATTTAGGAGAATTGAAAAAAAAATTATTAATTACATAGAGTTTTGTTGAATTTGCAGTGGATTTAAACAAATTCAAGGCAATTCAAATGAATTCTGAAGAATTCAGGGAAAATACAAATAAATAGAGAAAATTTAAAAATGTAAAGAATTCGTAATAAATTAATAAAAACACCGGGTGAATTAAAAATGAATTTGAATGAATTAAAAAAAATTCAAAATATGCCATTGATATCAGTTAGATTGGACTGAATTTAGAATAATTCAAGGGAATTCAAGAGAATTCGATCAAAGTCACACGAATTGAAGATGAATTAAAAATAATCCAAGTGAAGAGAACAACATTTTTGAAATCAAAACAAATTCCATGAATTCAAATAAATGAGAGTGAATAGAATCAGTGAAACAGAATCTGATCTAATCAATACGATTTCAAGGTGAATTACAAAAAATTAAAAATTACAAAAAGATCCACTCAATGAAGTGCTTTCAAGTTGGCATTCGAAGAATATAAAAAAAATGCAAATCAGTTAATATCTCCTGGTAAGTATTTGGATTTGAAAAAAATCTAATTAATAAAAAATTGTGACAATTTTTTTGTATGTCAAGTTTTTGCTAGTGAAAAATGCAAAAATTAGAATTAAAACAAGTTTTTGGTTTAATTTCGAATTTTTTTACATGTGCAAAAAACACATGTTTTCCAAAATTTTCGCAAATGACTTAATCTAGGAAAACATGCTTTTTGCACATTTTCAAAAAATTATAAATTACGCCAATTTTTGGTTGTTGAAATGCTCATTTTTTATTGTATTTAGGTAGAAAAAACTGAAAGTATAAACAAATTTTTATGATTTTTAAAATAAAAAAAATTATGCATGAATTTTTTAATCCGAAAACCAAATTTAAAAAAAAGTTATGTATCATATTAATATAGCTCATATCATACTATTGTTATACAATAGTTGAAGTTTAAGTAAAACAAATTAATTTTCAATAAAAAAATGGATTTTAAACGAAATAGTTCAATTTTTGACCAAAGTGATTAATTTCTAAATAAAATGATGAATCTTGAACTGGAATGATTCAATTTGCAACCAAAAAGATGAATATTTTACCATGAGATTGAACTTTCTACAAAAAAATAGAAATATAAATGATAACTTTTTAACCAACTGTTGAATTTGACAAAAAAAGAGATGAATTTTCAGCAATGGAATAGTTAAATGGTAAGTCAACGAATTAATTTTTAAAAACAAAAAAATTGATTTTTAACTAAACAGTTCAATTTTGAACCAATGTGATGAATTTTCAACTGAAATAATTAATCTTTAACTGGAATAGTGGAATTTTATACCAAAAAGGTAAACAAATTTTCCACTTAATAGTTCAATTTTTAAATAAAAAGGATCAATTATCAATCAAATAGTTAAATTTTCATCCGAAAAAGATACATTTTTAACCAAAAATAGAATAAATTATTTTTCTGTTTTAAGAAACTAGTTTTCAAAAAACAAAAAAAAACGACTTTTCAACAAAATAGTGAAATTTGCAACTGGCATAGTTAAATGTTTAGTTAGAAAAATTGATTTTCAACAACGTAGTTAAATTTTCAGAGATGAATTTTCAATTAAAAGGATGAATCTTCAACCAAAAAAATTAATTTTTAACCAAGGAGTTCAACTTTTAATCAAAGAGTAGAATCTTTAATTTAAAAAGATGAATTCTCAACAAACAATGTAATATAATTGTAATTTAAACCAAAAAAGATTTTAATTTGGAATGAAAAATAGTTGAATTCAACTAAAAATGACCAATTTTCAAGAATAGTTGAGTTTTCAATCAAAAAATAGTTTTCAGTCAACAGAAAAAACAAATTTAAAACAAACTTGAATTTTTAAGGAAAAATATGAATTTTCAACCGAGAATATTAATTTTTTACCAAAAAGGACGAATTATTATCAAATCCCATAAAGTTATTATTAAGGACAATAAAAAAAACGAAACGGGTGATTAGCATAATATGTTATTTACACTTCACTTTAACCAAGTTTCTTAAGTTTTGACTTCATCCTTCATAGTTTTTTCTTCTTTTTTATCGACTTAAATAAAAATGCATTGCTTATAATAAACTTTTTTGAGCAAAAATAAAATTTGATCCACTTCGTTCACGAAAACTACGCTTCATAGGCTAGGTTTGTCAATTTTAACGAAAACTTTTATTCAATTTATTTATCTCTATGAACAAATTAAATAAAAGTTTATTGTACCATTGAGTTCGATTTGATATAAAAAACAATATAAAATAAGACATATTGAGATAAAAAACACATTTCTTTACTGTTCCATAATAGGGACATTATGGAACACCGGTACGAGAGTCCAAAAGTTGTTTCATAATAGGTACATATAGGTCGTTCCGCTTTTTCATCAATATAATAACTTTGCTTAGACTAAATGAAAATTTAAATAGGCGTTTCGCATTAAGAGAAGATCAGCCCATTCACTGGTACAAACATTTTGAAAATATATTTTACTATCTTACAAAAATTAATGAAAATCTCAAAACCCCTTCAAAATTTGTCTCATGATAGGTACCTTTAGCTTACAAATTTCAAATTTAGAAAATTTATTTATCTAATTATTTATAAATTTAATGGTTGAAAATTCATCTCTGTTGGTAGAAAATATTTTTGGGTTGAAAATTGAACTGTATGTAAAAAATTCAAGAATGTTGTTGAAAATTCGTCGTTTTTGGTATAAAATTAATGTTTCTTACGAAAAATTCGGTATTTTGCTAGGAAATTAATATTGAGGGGTGGGGGGATTGCTCGATTTTGGTAGAAATTAACGTTTTTGGTTCAAAAATCCATTTTTTTTCATAGAAAAATTTTTTTTGGTTGAAAATTCAACTGATTTGTAAAAATTCACGAATCATATAAAAAATTCGTCGTTTTTGGTAGAAAATTCATGTTTGTGGTGGAAAATTCATTGTTTTGGTAGAAAATTCGTCGTTTGTGGTGAAAAATTAATGTTTTTGGTCAAAACCTCTTATTTTTTTGCAAAAAATATTTTTTGGTTAAAAATTCGTCGTTTTTGATAGAAAATTAAGGTTTTTGATTAAAAATGCGTTGTTTGTGGTAAAAAATTGATGTTTTTGGTTAAAAACTCATCTATTTTAGTAGAAAATATTTTTTCGTTGAAAATTCAACTGTTTTGTAAAAAGTTCAGAAATTTTGTTGAAAATTCGTCGTTTTTGGTATAATATTAAGGTTTTTGGTGGAAAATTCGTTGGTTTGATAGAAAATTAATGTTTTTGGGAGAAAATTGCCCGTTTTTGGTAGAAAATTCATGTTAGTGGTGAAAAATTCATTGTTTTGGTAGAAAATTCGTCGTTTCTGGTGGAAAATTAATGTTTTTGGTTAAAAACTCATATTTTTTTCTCGAAAATATTTTTTGGTTAAAAATTCGTCGTTTTTGGTAGAAAATTAAGGTTTTTGGTGAAAAATTCGTTGTTTGTGGTAGGAAATTAATGTTTTGGTTAAAAACTCATCTATTTTTGTAAAAAATATTTTTTCGTTGAAAATTCAACTGTTTTGTATAAATTTCAGAAATTTTGTTAAAAATTCGTCGGTTTTGGTATACAATTAAGGTTTTTGGTGGAAAATTTGTTGGTTTGATAGAAAATTATTGTTTTTGGGAGAAAATTGCCAGATTTTGGTAGAAAATTAATGTTTTTTGTTAAAAATTCATCTTTGTTGATAGAAAATATATTTTTGGTTGAAAATTCAACTGTTTTGTAAAAAATTCACGAATTATATAAAAAATTCATCTTTTTTGGTAGAAAATTCATGTTTGCGGTGAAAAATTTGTTGGTTTGGTAGAAAATTCGTCGTTTGTGGTAAAAAATTAATGTGTTTCGTGGAAAATTCATCTTTTTTGGTAAAAATTCTTTTTTGTTTGGAAATTCAACTGTTTTGTAGAAAATTCAGGAATGTTGTTAAAAATTCGTCTCTTTGGTAGAAAATTTAAGATGTTGCTGGAAAATTAGTTGTTTTAACAAAACATGATGTGCTAGGTGGGAAATTAATGTTTTTGGTGGAAAATTCATCTTTTCTTTCTTTGTAGAAAATATTTTTTGATTGAAAATTCAACGTGTTGTAAAAAATTCCGGAATTTGTTAAAAATTCGTCGTTTTTGGTAGAAAATAAATGTTTTCGGTGGAAAATTCGTTGTTTTAGTAGAAAAGTCGTCGTTTGTGGTAGGAAATTCGTCATTTATGGTATAAAATTAATGTTTGTGGTGGAAAATTCGTCGTTTTTGCTAGAAAATTTAAGGTGTTGCTGGAAAATTAGTTGTTTTAACGAATAATAATGTGTTTGGTGGAAAATTAATATTTTTGGTGGAAAATTCATCTTTTTTTTGTAGAAAATATTTTTCGGTTGCAAATCCAACGTTTTGTAAAAAATTCAGGAATGTTGTTAAAAATTCGTCGTTTTTGGTGAAAAATTCGTTGTTTTAGTAGAAAATGAACAATTTTGGTGAGCAATGTAAATACTTGTTTAAAAATGAATCTTTTTTACTTAAGATTTTTTTATGTTGATATGTACCTTTACCTTATACAAAAAAAATTATAATTATACATAAAGCAGAGAATTGCAGACCAAGAGAAAGTTCAGTAGAAACGACAGATTATAGTCAGGCACTGTTCATAAAGTGCCGCCACATTAAACAACGTTAAGTAGAAATGGAACGCTGTGAGCAGACAAGTTGCAAATTGAAACTGTTTCTTATAAATAACGTATATCATTCTTAAAAAAGGTTTCGAAAGACAAAGTGGACAATAAATCTATAATCTCCCCACAATCCTCGGAGTGCTTTGATTCATTGAATGATTTTTCAAAGCCGATTAATTAAGACTGACAAAACGTTAATTAAAGCACTTCAGACCAAGTGCTATTAAAGGGTGTAGGATGAAGTATTTTTGAACATGCCTCTAACATTGTGAAAGTATGAGTAAGAAAAGGGCTTAAAACTCCAAGTGCGTTCTGCAGTAGGTACAGCCAGGTTGGGCAAGGCAGGAAATTTCTAACGGCTCGAAAGATATGCAAATGTGCGTCGGAGGGGGGGGGGGCGTCGGTAATACCTTTCTGCTGTGCCCGGGCGCAATAATCATTAAAAACTAAACCGTGCGAGGAAACTCTCCTCGGTCGAAGGCCCTGTGAGAGAAACGCAACTTAGACTGGAGCTTAGGAACTTAACGCTTCTGTGCTTCGTGAAAAGGGAAAGCTTTGCCTAATTTCGTAGTCATGACGCACCATGCTCGGTCGAATTAACCCGCCGAAGTTGATAAGAAACTTCAGTTCTAGTCTCGCCATTCGGTTTTGATTCACTATATTTACGTGCGATGGAAAATAGATTTTCATTTTTTGGTTCACATAGAAACGAACTCTTGAGAAATTATTTTGCACAAATTGAATTGCTTGAGTAATTGTTTTTTTAAAAACAGTTTTTTGAAGAACATGAATCTTTTTAAGCCTTTTTGTGCAATTTTGTTGCGCAATTTGATTTTTTAAAGTTTGAGTTGGTTTAAAAAATGTACTACATTTTAAACAGTTTCAGTAATATTTAGCTGAGTTTTGACAATTTATGTTTTAAAAAATAATTGAATTTGGGGAAATTTTTTGTTTTCACCTTTTCATTTTCACTATTAAAAATATTCATCGCACAAAAAGCTGCGGATATAAAAAATTTCCGTCTTGCCCTTTTCTGTATGTGCATATTTTTTTTAATTTAATTTTTTTGAACTTTACAATTTGGGTATCACGAGACGCGTGGACAATACTTTTCCACGTTTTCGAGCGCGCGACATATTTTTTGATTGGAACCCTCAATTTTTAACTTAAATGATGGATCTTCGACAAAAAAATTATTTTTTTAAGAAAGTGCTCCAGTATTCAACCAAGTGAATCAATTTTCAATAAAAAAGATGAATTTTCAATAAATAATGAAATGGTAGATATTTTTGCTCGAAGATATTATTATTTTAAACCAAAAACAGTTGAATTGAACTAAAACAGGCAAATATTTAACAGAATAGTTAAGTCAATGATTTTTTATTTTGAAAAATTATTTTAAAAGTATATTTAAAAAGGTTTCCAAACTTTTCAAAAGATTTCCAAATTTTTTGAAAATTTCTGGTTGAAGATTCTTTACTTTAGTTGAAAATCGTGAGGTTGGGAATTTAACTATGTTCTTGAAAATGCGTGTATTTTATTACAAAATCGTCTTTTTTGGTAGAAACTTAATCATCTTGTTTGAACATTTAATTATTTTGTCAAAAATTTATATTTTTTGTATAAAATTATTCTTCTAGCATGAAAATTCATTTTTTTGCTTGAACATTAAACTATATTTGTAAAAATATTATTATTTGTTGTTGAAAATTCGTCTTTTCTTGGTTAAATATTAATTTTTTCAACTAAAAATTTACCTATTTCATTTTTAAAGGTAAATTTATATTTTTAAGTTGAAAATTTGAGTATATGGTTAGAAATGTATGCAATTTTTTTAGAAATGTTTTAAAAAAAATTAATTTCTTTAGTCACAAATTTTATATTTTGTTCGTCTTTTTGGTGAAAAACTAGGGGTAAAAATAAAAATACAGCTAAGGTCAACCAAAAAAACGAATTTTCAACTAAATAGTTCAATCTTCAACCAAAAACAAGAATTTTCAACCAAATTGTTGGATTTTCCACTAGAAAAGATATATTTTCATCCAAAAATGGAATTTTTATATTTGCACTTGAGAGAAATTACTTTTTCACCAAGAAGACGGAAAAAATAGTTAAATTTTTAACAGAAAAAGTTAATTTTCTAAAAATAAAACATTGTCAACAAATTGAATAAATTTCTAACCATATACTCGAATTTTCAACAAAAAAACTGTAAATTAAAGATTAAATAGTTAAATTTTCAGTTAAGAAAATTAATATTCAACCAAAAAAAAAAGAATTTTCAGCAAACACTAATTAAATTTTAACCAAGATAGTTTAATTTTCAAACAAAAAGATAAATATTTGTACTAGAACAATTTTCAACTAAAGTAAAGAATCTTCAATCAGAAAACTGAATTTTCAACCAGAAAAAAGTCTTCCAGATTCCATTTTAAAAATTTTGGAAATCTTTTGAAATGTTTGGAAATATTTTTAAATATTCTTTCAAAATAATTTTTTGAAATAAAAAATCATTTTAAATTTTCTTAGAAATCTTGGAGCCAACTTTTTATCTTATAAGAACTAAAAAATTCTAAAGAAGATTCTAAATTTTTGGTTTGAAATCTCCGCAATTCTAGATATTGTTAAACATTTTTCTAATCTTCAAAAACGTTCTCCCGACGATTATATTTTTACTTAAAATTACTTTATTATTATTTGGTAGAAATTCAACAATTTCGTTAAAAAGTCATCCTTTTTGTTTGAAAATTCAACTGATTTTTTGAAAATTAACTTTTACTTGAAAATGGATATGTTAGCTTTAAAAATTCAACTGTAATCTTTCTTAGTTGAAAATTCAGCTATTCAAATTTTTTTGTTGGTAAAAGTTCATCTGTTTTGGTAGAAATTTAATTTTCTTTGAATCAAAATGAAACTTTTTGGTTGGAAAATAATATTTTGGTTGAGGATTTAACTATTTTGTTAAAAATTCTTCTTTTTTTAGTTCATTTCCACTGTTTTTGATTTAAACTAATAATATTTTTTTCTAAAAATATACACTATTTCATTATTCATTGAAAATTCATCTTTTTTATTGAAAATTGATTTAGTTCGTTGAAGATTGAACCACTTTCTCAAAAAATAATTTTTTGTTGAAGATTCATCATTCATGTTAAGAATAATGTCTAGTTATTTTTCATCTTCTTGGTCGAAAATTTGACTATTTTGTTCAAAATTCGTTTTTTTTTAAATTAATTTTTTACTGAGAATTGAACTTTTTGAATTTTGGTTAAAAATTAATTCTGTTCGTTGAGAATTAATCTCTTTTTTGAAAATTTAACTTTTTGGGTTGAAAGCTCAACTGTTTTTTGAAAGATTAGACGTTTTTGCTTCAAAATTCAACTATTTAATTGGAAATGCAACTATTTTTGGTTTAGTGTAATCTTGTTTGTTTAAAAATTGGACTATTTCGTTCAAAATTTAATTATGTGGCAGAAAATGTAACGATTTTTTGCTGTAGTTTAATACTTTTTATATGAAAATTCGCCTTTTTAGTTGACAATTCTTTTTTGTGAGGGAAAGGTTCAACGTTTTGGTTAAAAGTTTGACTATTTATTCAAAAATTTTGATATTTTGTTTAATATTTAACCATTCAGTATCTAAGTTCCAAATTTTCTGGGAAAATTTTAAAAGTTCAAATAGGCACAAAAGTACTAGAAAAGTTTCAGCTTTTTTTAAAGAATTTTTACAAGTTTTGATGTGTTGCAGTGTGCTTTTTTGAAAATTTTCATTTTTCGGATTTGAATTCAGCAGTTTTGTAGAAAATTTATCTTTTTGCCTTGAAAACTCAATAACTTGGTAGAAAATTAAACTATTTGACTGAAAATAAATTTGTTTTTGAAATAAAAAATTTTTATTTACAAATTGAACTAATTTGGTAAAAAATTAAAGTTTTTGATAAAAAATTAAACTACTTATTTGAAGATTTAACTATTCTGATGGGAATTATTTTTTTTGTTGCAAATAAATTATTTTATCTGAAAATTGAGCTATTTCATTTTTGGTTGAAAATTTTTTCTTTATCAGTTGAAAATTCACCGATATAGTAGAAAATTGACGTATTTTTCAAAAATGCTTCTATTTGGGCATAAAATTAATCTCTTTTGTTTAAAAGTTATTATATTAGTTAAGGGTAAAACTGTTTGATTGAAAGTTCGTCTTTTTTAGTTAATTTAAACAGGTTGAATGTTAGTTTATCTTTTTTTTTTTTGTTAAAAATTAGTTTTTTCAGTTAAAAGTTTAACGATTTCATTGTTGCTTAATAATTTATATTTTATAGTTAAAAACTTGTCTTTCTTGATTACAAATTAACCTTCTTGTTGGAAATTCTTCTTTTCAAGTTTTTTTTTTCGTTAAATTTTTTGTTAAATTGAACTAGTTCATAATTTTTTTTTTACTGAAAATTAGTATTTTTAACTGAAAATTTCACTGAAAAATTTTTAGTTGAAGACTTATCTATTTCAGATGCAAACGCAACTATTTGGTTGAAAATTTATCTTTATAGGTCAATAATTCAGCTATGTAGTAAAAAATTTAATTATTTTTTTAAAAGGTTCATTATTTTGTTAAAAATTTATCTATTTTGATAAAGTCGTCTTTTTTGGTTGAAAATTTAACTGTTACTAGAAGAAGAATTTTATACCTAAAAATATGAATTTTCAACAAAATGCCCGAATTTTCAAGCAAGAAGTTTTATTTTCTACCAAAAAAGACGGGTTTGTAACAAAATACATGCATTTTCAGGAACATAGTTAAATTCTCAACCAAACTATTTTCAACAAAAATAAAGAATCTTCAACCAGAAAACTGAATTTTTAACTAGGAAGTTCTATTCTAAACCAAGTAGGTTATTATTTTTAAGTCTTATAAATCTATTTCAAAATGATTTGAAATTTTTTCCATAATTTGAAAATATCTTAAAAAATTAAAAAAATTTCCCTAAAGTCTTCCAGACTGTTGAATGTTCGTATTTTTGGATTGAAAATTTATTTTTTATGGTATAAAGTCGTCTTTTTTAGTGAAAATAAAAAAAAATGAAATGAAATTGTATTGTTTCTTTTTCTCATAATATATTCTATGATATAAATATTAGGATATTATAAGGCCTTAATGAACATTATTTATTTGAATATTTATGGTAATAAAAATTGAAAAATTCGTCAGGGGAAAAAAAGGGAAGAGTCAGGGAATTTGAAAACTAAAGTTTTTCGCCACCCTGTTTTCTGAATGGAATTTAAATATCAAGTTCTATATTTTTAATCTAATGAAAAAGAATTGAGAACTGCCGATGTTTTAATTGACCTTCTTTTTCTACTGAATTATTTTTTACAACAATTTATTTATTATTACTCTCTCAATTCAAATTAGTAGAAATTTTACTAATGCAATCAGTAGCATTGTATCTGACTGTTAAATTAGTAATTTTATCAGTTTCTACTGACTTACTAATTCTAATGAGTAGCAATACATTGCTATGGAGACATAATTTAATAATTTTTAAATACTTTCTGCTGGTTTTTGAGTTTTAATTGAGCAATGATAATGTTTTCATAATTTATATTTTCAGTTTATATAGTTATATTAATAATAATTGTGTATGAATGATGCAATATTTAAAACTGAAATGGTATTGGGATCCGTTGCGCTGTAATGCGACATCTATTTTTTCAGTGCGGCCAAAATGTGAACTCGTGAAAGCAGGTGGAATAACAGCGTCCTCAGAAATTAAAATATTACAATTATTATTATTGTATAAAATCTTTGATTAGAAATAAAATGAGATTTTTATTACAATTTTAATCATTTGTTCAAAGTAAAAAATTGGGTTGTCATAAACACACAAAAAAACAAAATTGTGAGTTGAAAGTTAAACTCTTTTGTTAAGAATTAATTTTTGTTGGTTCAGGATTCATCATTTCAATGAAAAATTTATCTATTTGGCTGAAGAGTGAGCTATTTTGTTGAAAATTTATTTTTTCCAGGGACCTGTCCGAAACTTTCGTTTCGTTACGTTACGTTATCCAAAAAGTACCGAATCTTTCGTTTCCTGTTCGATGCGTTCTGATAGATGGGAACAAAATTGAAAACAAAATTTTTATAACGTCATATTTTACCGGGCTGCCCCTTAATATTTACATAAGATGAACAAGGATTCGAATAAAATATTTTTTACAATTACGAGTCATTGATAAATTTCTGTAGATTCGGTATGTTTTTTGGTTGAAAATTGATCTTTTTTGGTAAAAAATTCTTTTCTGTTTGAAAATTCAAGAATTTTGTTAAAAAATCATCGTTTTTATTGAAAAATTCATGTTTGCGGTGAAATATTCCTTGTTTTGGTAGAAAATTCGTCGTTTGTGATTAAAAATTAATGTTTTTGGTTGCAAAGTCATATATTTTGGTAAAAATTCTTTTATGTTAGAAACTTTAACTGTTTGGTAGAAAATTCAGAAATTTTGTTAAAAATTCGTCGTTTTTGGTAGAAAATTAATGTTTTTGGTGAAAAATTCGTTGTTTTGGTAAAAAATTAATATTTTGGGGGAAAAATTTCCTCGATTTTGGTAAAAAATTAATGTTTTTTATAGAAAATTCGTCGTTTTTAGTAGAAAATTAATTTTCGTTGTTGAAAATTGATCTTTTTTGTTTGAAAATTCATCCTTTTTGGTGAAAATTATTTTTTGTTTAAAAAGTTCACTATTTTGTAGAAAATGTAAGAATCTTTTTACAAATTCGCCGTTTTTGGTGAAAACTTCGTTGATTTGGTTTCGTTTCGGTCGGGTCCCTGATTTTTTCTTTAACAAATTTTCTTTTTTCAAACTGAAAATGTAATTATTCCAATTGAATATCCTAACATAGTAGTTAAAAATTCATCTCTTTAGTTGAACAAATGAAAAAATGAAAATTTATCCATCCAATTTAGGTTGAAAGATTACCATTTTTATTTGGAAATTAAACCATCCCAGTCAATGATTCATCATTTTAGTTGAAAATTTATAAGCTTGGATAAAAATGAATTTTTTTTACTCAAAATTCAAACTGGAAAATTGAATATTTATGTAGAAAACTGATATTTTTTGTTAAAAAAAACAACAAATATTTCGTTAAAAAATCATGTATTTTGTTGAAAAATCGTCTTTTTTGGTAGAAAATTAATCTTTTTGTGTAAAAATTAATTATCTTATTTGGAAATTCATCTTTTTGGTTGAAAATTCAAGGGTTTCAGTTAAAAATGTACGATTTTAGTTAAAAATTC
Organism: Andricus grossulariae; assembly: GCA_011634705.1. Classification (NCBI taxonomy): domain Eukaryota; kingdom Metazoa; phylum Arthropoda; class Insecta; order Hymenoptera; family Cynipidae; genus Andricus; species Andricus grossulariae. The sequence continues at coordinate 1,299,508 of JAABKJ010001755.1, forward strand.
AACTTTTTCGTTGAAAATACAACCACTTGGTTGAAAGATGAACTCTTTTGTAAAAAATTCATCTATTTTACTTAAAATTTATCTTCTCCAGTTGAAGATTCATATATTCCAGTAAAAGATTCATCATTTTATTAAAAAATTCATCACTTTGGCTGAAAATGTGTCCTTTTTAGTTGAAAATTCATCTCTTTTCTTGAAAAAATGTATTTTTTGGTAGAAAATGATTCTTTATGTTTCAAAATTAACCTTCTTGTTTGAAACTTCACCTTTTTGGTTGAAAATTTAAGTATTCCAGTTAAGTATTCATCATTTTAGTTGAAATTTCATCTTTCAGATTGAAGAGAAAAACTACTTGTTTGAAAGTTATTCTTTTGTTAGAAATGCATCCTTTTGGATCAGAATGCATCTATTTAAGTTAAAGATTCATCATTTTAGTTTCAAATTTGCTGTTTTCTTCCGGAAAATTAATTTATTAACTCATAATTCAACTATTCCATTTTTAGTTGAAAACTGATATTTTTTAGTTCAAAATTCAACTATTTGGTTGAGAATTCATGTATTTTGTTGAAAAATCGTATTTTTGGGAGAAATTTAATCTTTTTGGTTCCACATTTAACTATTTATTAAATTAAATTAAATTGCTATTTATATCTTGTTTAAAATGGAATATTTTCACTATGAACTTCAGTAATTTGAAATGGTTCAAATTGAATTTAATACAGGACCCACATTAAATTGACCTAAATATGCACTGAGTTTGAAGTATAAGAAAATAAAATGGAAATTTCTTCGAATTATTATTTAAATCCATAGATTAATGTATTTTAATAAAATTTTCTTAATTGTAAAAAAATTTTTTTAATTTACTTGAAACTACCCTTTAAAATAGTAACCAGCAATACATTTACCAATTCATCTAGTAGTAGCATACTAATTACTAGTAAACGAACCGACACTATTTGAATTAGTAGAAATCTACTACCAATTAGTAGTTTTCTACTAATTCAGATTTAGAGAGTTACTACTAGCAAAATCCGTATTTCGACTCTCGTATTAAAATGTTGAAAACTTCTTTCCGTAAATGACCCTCTTAGACCCAATCTAAGTAAAAAAAGACCGTGTTGTCTAATCGTCTCATAAAACGTATTTTATGATGTCTTAAAATATTTCCTTACATTCATTTTATAAAAGACTAAAGTCACATGTCAAATGACGCGTTATGTATACACTGATAAGCAAATTTGATAATAGTTCTTTTAAATCTTGTTCAGACAATTTCAAAATCAGCTATTCTCCGATGAGACATGAGTGATTGTAAGCTAACTTTGGTAAAAATGTCCTCGTATAAACTGATATTCGCTTATATATTTATTACAATATTGGTTATCAATGTGGTTCCATCATCAACGGTAAAAGGTAAAGCATTAACATCTATCAGAGTTGAAACATCAGTCGGAACTTGCGCATTAACATCTATCAGAGTTGAACCACCAATAATAGATGTTGGTGCCAATAATGGTGAAGTCATCTTCGGAAAAAAAATTCGAGGCGAACGACTTATTGGCCATCCCATCGAAATACATGAAGGGCCCAATGCTGATGGCGGTGTCATTCAGCTTCAGAAGGTTATTCAGAGCCCGAATAGAGAAAAAATTACTCGAGTTGAACTTCGCAGTTGGTTAGGGAATAAATCTGCTGGAGAACGTGTCCATGAACTGTGTTTTAGTCCATATCACGACGCTATCACGATAAAGTTCTGGAGTCAACCGAACCGTGGGATCCACTTCACCATAAGGTTGTTCGGCCTCTAATCCAAACTCCAGTATGAACTGTTGATAAAGTGCAATTTATATTTGTATGTATCAATGTAGTTGAATGTCACTCTGAAACTCATTAATAAGCAATTCTAACCATACAACCTGACAACAGTGTGAATAAAAAGAAAGTGCAAGTTTGCCATAGTGTAACATTCTTTTATTCCTTTTATCTTGTATTATTAGGAATTCCTGAAAATACTTTTTTGCTAAGCCCGCTTCGAAAGTAAGGACTTCCATGACTGGAACATACATCAGAACTTAAGTTTATAGTTCAGAAAATTTTACAAATTTTGTGCGACTATTAAGGGGCGAGAAATGTATTTTTTTTGGCATAAATATTATTGAAAGAATAGTTAGCTTTTTGTATATAAACACATTCATTGAAGAACCATCGCATCCAGGAGGAAACTACCCTCCACCAACAAAATGTATTTAGGGGCCGTGCATAAATTACATAGTATTTTAGATGGGGGATGGGGGGAAGCCATTTCTTATGTAAGATATTTTGAAGTCTGTGAAACACAAAAAAAAGTAAAAATTTTTTTTTATAAATGATTCTGGTTCAAGAATGTTTATATGAAATATTGAATTTTGAAAACACCATGTCTATTTACTGTAACTATCCGACGTTTTGTTTTGTTATCGTAAATCCCATAATTTGCAAGTGATGATATGGGTCGAGTGAAGTTTTTCAGAATAATTATGATATTCAGTTGCAATATTTAATTTTAAAGTATAATGCCTAAAGCCGAAAGTACGCTATCTATTACTACTATTCCTTATTCACTGTTGGACTGGATACCCAAGGGCGTGGCACGGAAAGCATCCTTTGGGGTGCCAAGACTAATGACTACCAAAAAAAAAGACATTTTAACCATTCAAGATGACCTCAAAGATGTGTAGTAACTTAAAAAAAAACCTCTACCTATATGAAAGAGCGATCGATAAAAAGGTGGTCTCGGTTTCGTCACATTTCTTAACGAAAAAAAAAACTAGCATATCCTGGATTTTCGATGTATGAATGCATTCTTCATACTGATTTCTTCATTAAATTATGTAAAATTAACAATTTATCATTACCATGAAAACTAAATGTCAACAGTTGTCATTACTACATGGGCTAAATTTGAAACAAATGTCTAAATGTTTAAAAAATTTCACGTCATAATCATAATTTTTAAATCTTGCAGGTTCAACTCATCGCCAAATATAGAAAAATGTTCACAAAAATGGGTAAAATTCATGAATAAATCAAGTGCAAATCTTACTCTTCAAATCTAGACTGTGAACATGCATAAATATTGCGTGATTGCGTGAATAAAAACCTTTTTTCGTGAAATGGAAATTTTCTGCGAAGCTAAAAATACGAGATTCCTCGGTTATCAGATGCAATGTCAAATCTCAAAGCAGGGAGTTCCATTTTATATTTCGAAAAAAAATCATTCATTTTTTAATTCTCCGACCGGACTCAAACTGCAGCAAAGAACAGTCCTATTGGATAAACATTTATAAAAAAAAAATTTCCCTTTAGACAAGCATTTACCAAGGGGAAGGGGGTGAAACTTTTGAATTTATTGCGGGTACCATCGAGTTCTGCGATGTATAACTCTTTTAATATCAATCAACAAAAATTTTGTCTCCTGCAGGTCGAAATTCGAAAAAAATGTGATTTATTTTTGATCTTCATTTATGAAGATCAAATACTCATTTTTTCAAAGAATGATTATGACAAGAAACGAATTCATGCGACGAAGCTCGTATTTTTAACTTCTGAGAAATTTCCATTCCATGATATTAGGATAATACGATTTGCTTTTGATTTTATAAGTTTAAAAAAATGTTAGGAACAATTTAGTAGATTTGGCAATGAGTTGAACGCAAGATTTAAAAAAGATGATTTTGCTAGAAACGCCTTGGACTTTGAAGCTATATATTTTTTAAATCTTCCAATGAACTAACTTTCTGTGCATGTAGTGAAAAAACATCGCATGAAACATAATTTGTTACCATCACCAAAAATGTTGTTTTATGGATATTTTTCTACAGAATGATGGGAAAAGATCAGAATACTTATCTAATATTATACCGATATTGAAGACTTTAGAAAGTGATGAAAATATTTTATTGTGATTACTAGAATTTAACGTTATACAGACTACACAGCACAAAATTATTTCAAAACAGGAAAAATAAGGTGATTTTTGAGAAAAATAGGCCAATAATAGGGGAATAAATTCTTGTAAAAAAAATGAATGTATATTCCCATAATTTCAAGTAGAAATATATTGCATTTTCAACAAAATAGATGAATTGAATTTTCAACTAAAAACGATAAATTTTCAACAAAGTCGTTTAACTTTCAACCAAGTGGTTGAATTCTACCAAAAAAGACAAATATTCAACAAAATAATTGAACCCTCTATCAAAACAGAATTATTTTTAAAAAAATTGCTTTTCTAACCAAAAAAGATTAAACTTTTACCAAAAGAGATGAATTTTCAAACCAAATATTCGAATTTTCAACCAAAAAATATAAATCTTTATCAAAGAATTTAATTATCGATCAAACAGTTGAATTTTAAAACCAAACAGACGCATTTTGTACAAGACAATGGAATTTCTAACCAAATAATATCAATTTTCAGTCAACAAGTTCAATTTTCTACTGAAGAAATGAATTTTTAACAATAGACATGAATTTTCAACCAAATAGTTGAGTTTTCAAGCAAAAAAGAATAAAATTCAACCAAAAGCAGTTCAAAATAAAAATATGAAGTTTTTTAAAGACAGTTGAATTTCCAAACACGAAAAATGACTTTTCTGCAAAAGAAATAAATTCTGCAACCGAAAAGACAAATTTTCAACAAAGCAATTGCATTTGTGACCCAACAAGATGAAATTTTCACAATATAGTTAAATTTTCAAAAAATAGTTGAATATAACCAAATAGTTGAATTTCAACCAATAAAAATGACTTTTCTACCAGAAAAAATTAATTTTGATCCAAAAGAACAAATTTTCGGTAAAAAATACAAATGTTTAACAAAACGATTGAATTTCACGATCAAAACTATACATTTTTCGGAATTATTATTTCTATTTCCAAATCGTGCTTGAAAAATTCAAGTTACTTCTTGACACATTTAAATCTATATTTAGATCCCGGATTTGTATTTTATTTTTCAAGGAAGAACTTTCTTTAAAACAAAAAAAAATTGGAGAAATTAAAGTTATTCAACCAGTAGAGAGTACTAAGGAAATCTCAACTCAAGGATTTTCTCGGATTTAATAATGACTTATGTATCCTTCAAATCAAATACAATTTACTTACTTTTATTTTCAAGATCCTTCCTTCATTTTCTGATTGAATAAAATTTCTGCCTGAAGGACTGCAATATTGTAAAATTAATTGATAATTACTGAAATCATTGTTGTCTATAAATTAATGTCAATTATATGGTTTCAATGAGGAAATCAATTCTCTTTTAATCTTCAAAGAAGTAATTTAGTCCAATATAAAAAAAATAGGTGGAGCGAAATTATCTAAAATCTCGCACTCATTGTTGTTGACTACCTAATTGATTGCATATCGCGTGAATGTTAATTTAAGTGGCTATTTTCAAATTTTCCTTTTCTTTCGTGAATTTCTAAAAGACGAAATTACAAATTTTAAAACAAATGTAGATTTTGGAAATTTTTAAATAAAATGTTGAAATTTTTAAAGATTTTTAAAGTATTAAAATAATTATTTTTTTTGAAAATTTAATTAAAAGAGAATATTAAGAAAGATTTTTTAAACTTTCAAATGATTATGATTGGAATTTACATTTACATTATAAAAATAATTCTATTTAAAACAAAATTTAGATTTTTAATGATTTCGAAAAAAATGAAGTTTTTTAAGAATTTTAAAAGGTTTCAAGAGAATAAAAAAATGTCTTCAGATTTCTCGGAAAATTGAACATGATTTTTGATTCTACAACATTTATTTTAAGAGAATATTTAGAAACAATTTTAAACATTCCAAAACATGTCAAAAATGATCAAAGAAGAATATGGAAGATTTGAAGGCAATTTCTTTAACTTTGGAGAATTTTTCCAAAATTTTAGAATTAATTCGAATCAGTTTGAAATATACACAGGAATTATTTGAATTTTGAAGTGGTTAAAAATATTTTAAATTCCCGAACATTTATAAAATATTTTGAAATTTTTTTCCTACAGTTTTTGGAATTGTTGTTTCGTATTAAAAAAATTTTCTAATTATTTTGGTTGAAAGTTAAACTAGATTGTTAAATATTTACTTGTTTGGTTAGAGATTCATCATTTTAATTCCAAATTTCTTTCTTTGCTTGAAAATATAACCAGTTTGTTAAAAATTTGTCGCTTTTGGCGGGAAATTAACCTTCTTGGTTAAAAATTTATCTTTTGGCTTGAGGATTCAACTATTTTGTTAAAATTTCGTTTTTTTCAATGAATGTATCTTTTCATTTAAAATTAACATTTTTTGGTTTGAAATATCAACTACTACATTTTTGCATTAAAATTCAAATACTTGATTTAATGCTTTCACGATGATTCATTATGATAAATTTAAATTTAAAGCTTTTTTGGATTTCAATCGTGTGCAAAACTATGAATTTTGAATATTTTTTCAATAAACTATCAACTATTACATTTTTTGCTTCAAATTTATATGTTTTTGTTCTAAAGTTCAAATATTTGGTCAAAGATTAATTTTTTTCATTAAATTTTACATTTAACATATCTGAAATTGTCAACAATATTTTTGAATTTTCTCAAAAATCGTAGGAAAAATATATTTATATAACCTTAGAAAACAAATAACCAAAAAAACAAAATAAGCAGTCATTCGGAATTTTTATTTTGTATTCAAATTATGTTGCCCCTTAAATCGAGAAAATACACGCGCGCTGGAAAATTTTCAGGAAATTTGTTTAATTTTGCAGAATTTGTTCAAAATTTTAAAATATATTCGAATCATTTTAAAATATATTTAGAAGCCTAAAAAAATTTTTATTATTTTAAAATTTGAGTAGATTAAAAAAAACTTTAAATAAAACGTAGATTTTTGAAGATTTCGAAATACAGTTTTAAATATTTTTCAAAATAATTCAAAAACTTACTTAAGATTCCTGAGAACCTTTAAAGTGTTTTTTTATTTTTTTAAATTAATTAAAAAAGAATATCGAAACAGATTCTAAACATTGCGAAAGATTTCGAAAATGATGAAAGACGCATACGGAAGAATTGAAGACAATTTTAGGAATAATTCGAGTAATTAAAAAAAATATTATTTAGACATTAAAATAGTCAGAAAATTAATCTTCTTAGTTTAAAATTCGTTTTTTTTATTGTTGGATAAATTTAACTGTATTTCATTTAAATGTAAAATCATTTTGAATTGAAATAACAAGTATTGCATTTTTCTTTGAGAATTTATCTTTTTCGGTAGAAAATAATTTTTCTAGGTAGAAAATTGATGTATTTGATTGAAAATTAAATTTTTTGTTGAAAATACAGCTGGTTTAACATTAATCTTTTCTGTTTGAAAATTCAATTATTTGTTTGAAGATTAACTTTTTTGTTGAAATTTTGATTTGACATGTCTCAAATTTTCAAAAATCTTTTTGAATTTCTCTCAAGAATCTTAGAAAAATCATATTTATTGCGATTATGATACTAGTGTATTTAAAAAAAAAAACTTATATTATTCCTCTCATGTATACACTTATGATTTTTAATTACGTTTCGTAATGTTGTATTTTATATTTTATTTTAATAAAGTAATTTAAAAAAAAACCTTTACACTTAGATTCAATTCTTCTGAAATAAAGTATAATAACGTAAGAATTGTATTTATTTTTTGCAGAAAGACGAGCCTCTACCGAGTCTCCCAGTGCCAAACCTGGAGTCTACTTTGCAAAAATATTTGGCCCAAGTCGAAGTAGTAGCTCCAACCCATCTGGAGAAAACTCGATCGCTTGTAAAGGCTTTCCTCGCTGGACCTGGGCCAAAACTTCAGCAAAGGCTCTTGGAACGTAGGCAGAAAACGATAAATTGGGTAAGTTATCATTTTTTCAAATTCAATAATGGAAATCTTGAACTGAAAATGATAGCCCAAGTAAAAACTAATTGAAGCCTCGGCTGAAAGAACGTTGTATCAACAGGCTTTGTGCCCATGGAGTTCTATGGAGTTATTCTTTTCTTTTACTGCTTTTCTATTCCGTGTAAGCGCTGCAATCGCAAGAGTGTGAAGAACATTTTTAAAATTAAACTGGAACCTGGATTTGTGTATGATTCCGCGCATGGCCTGAACGATTTCTGTTTGGTTTGGAAGCATGACGCAACCTGACGCAACTAACACGCTAAGAGTGCGGCCCTCGAGATGTTTGTCACGCTTGACTGAGCACATAATCTCTTACAGCCCCACAATTCCTCTCATCATCAAAATGCAGAGGCCATGAATTCTAGAAATGCACAAATCCAGTTTACGGAAATCCAGGTTCCAGTGTAATTCTGAAAGAAATGTCAAAATAGTCGATGTTATTTATGTCACAGTAATCTCAGTCTCGAAATTGCCGGTTTCCAAATCTAACTTAAGAAATTTTAAACAGAGACAAAAACAGAAAATTTTATTTAATTAAGTGTCGAAAAAAATTAAAAAACTAAATTCGGAACATTTTTATAATAGTCATTCTTTGTTTAAAAAAATAATAGATATTGTTGGCTCTGGACGTTTTGCTACTGGTACTTCTGCTTTCTTTCATTAACTTAATTCTCAACCAAAATAAAATAATTTTTAAACCAAGAAGAGGAATTTTCGACAACAGAGTTGAATTTCATACAAGAAAGATTTTTCAATCAATAAAGAAAAAAAATAGTATCTACAATTTTGAATGTTCAAGCCAAAAAAACGAATTTCCTACAAAACAGTTAAGTTTTTAATCCAAAAATATGAATGTACTACCAAAAGAATTGAATTCTCAACACAAAAAAGGACGAGTGTCCCACAAAATAAATGAATTTTCAACCAAAAAAAGATCAACTTTCAAGCAGAAATGGAATAGTCACATTTGCAAAACAAAAATTTGTTTGCAACTGAACAAAAACGAATTTTCAATAAAATATTAAGATTTTTATTAAAAAAAGAATTTTCAACAAAACAAACATTCTAACCATATAGTTAAATTTTCAACCGAAAATATTAAATTTCTACACGAAAAGCCCAACTTTTAACAAAATTCATGAATTTGCAACTAAAAAAAGGTACATTTTTAAGCAAAAATAGAAAAGTTATACATTTTTGGTAAAATATTCAATTATCAACCAAACTAAATAAATTTTCAATTTTGTACTAACCTTATATTAAACTTAAATTTTTATCAAAAAAGAGCAATTATCCATACAAAAATTGTATAGTTAAATTTTCAGTTGAAGAAGTAAATTTTTAACTGAAATGCTAGATCATGAACTAAAAAAAATGAATTTTAAATGAAATATTTAAATTTTCGATAGAAAAAAATAATTTTCGATCAAAAAGGACAAATCTTCTATAAAATACATAAATTTTCACATAAAAAAAATCAGCCAAAAATAGAATCGTTAAATTTTCAGTTATAATAATAAAATTTTGACAATACAGTAAAATTTTCAACTGAAGAAATTATATTTTATCCAATAATATGAAGTTTTAATTTATTAAATTGCATACTTTTCTATCGAAACAGCGAATTTAAAAAAAATAGTTGAATTTTCATCTAAAACAAATACATTTTTAACTGAAAATGGAATAGTTAAATTTTCAGTAAAAACCAATCAATTTTCAACAAAATAAAATAAATTTTGATCGAAACAGTTCAGTATTCAACCAAACCGATTAAATTTCAATCAAGAAGATTAAATTTCTATAAAAACTGATCGATATTTTCAATAATAAATGAAATAGTTCAATGTTCAGTTGAAAAAAATAATCATCAATTTAAAAAAAACTAATTTTCGACCAATGTAACAAATTTTCAACAAAAAAAATCGAATTTTAACCAATAAGATTAATTTTCTACTAAAAAGATTAACTGTTGATAAAATACATGAATTTTTAATCAATTATTTGAATTTAAGGAATATTCTACTAACAGTTAAATTTTCAACCAAAGAAATCAATTTTGAACCAAAAAGATGAATGAGTCACCAAGAAGATTAATTTTCTACCTAAAAGACGAATTTTCAACAAAATACAGGAATTTTCAACCAAACATGGAATAGTTGAATTTCCACCCAACACAACATAATTTTTAACAAATTAGGGTAATGTATACAATGATTAGCCATCCCCCCCCCCCCATGATTGGGTGTTTGCCTTAAATATAACTAATTTGGAAATATTCACAAATAAAACGTAATAAACAGTACAAGATTGCTCTTAACACACTCCGCGTTGTTTATTACATGTTTTAATTGTCAATATTTCCTTATATATGATCATTTTGAAGTCGTCAATCACTGCCAAAGGTGGCCAATCACTTTACTCATTACCCTACTTAAATTTTGAAAAAGAGGAGTTTTCAACTAAATAAATCATAAAATAAATATTTGTTAAGAAATTAGTTTCACATTTAATTTAGTTGTTCAATTTTCCACCAAAAAAGGTAAATTCTCAACAAAAAATATAATAGTTAGTATTTCAATCAAAAAATATATATTTTTTAAACTAAAGACAGTTGAATTTAATAAAAAAGATGGATGTTTTTGAATGGTTTTCTATTAGGCGAAATGCTGTAATCATTGCATTTTCAAAGAAAATTTGTAAATTGAATATGGAGAGAAATTCTCAAAATACTCGAACGTATTTACTTCACATAATTTGCAAACTAAGAACTGTCGTTTTTCAAATCTAACTTTAGACATTTTGAACAGCAACAAAAACAGAATATTACAATTGCTTGAGGATCAAAGAAAAATTCAAAAACTGAATGGGGTAAATTTTTAAAATAATTATTTTTCCTTTTCAAAATAATACTTTTGATATTCCCGGTTCAAAAGTTCCAATTGTAAGTTAGATTTAGAAACGTCCCGTTTAGAAAATTAGCGGGGCAGACTTCCGTCCAGTTAGGGCATTGTCTAGACCGTCTAATGTAGACGGTCTTTTCGGGCCCTAATCGAGTGCTGGCTAGCCTATCAGGACCAAGAAGAGCCGGGGTGTTCAAAAGTATCGAAACTAAAAAATGAAATCCAAAAAAATGAATTTTTTTCTTATCATTTAGTCAGACCAAAATTTTTTCTAATTTTTGAATCCAAATATTTTGCTGCTCATTTCCCAAAACATCTAAGGAGTTTGAAAGCATAAAAAATATCAAAATTTACATTGATAATCAAGAATTTTTTTCTCATCATCTAGACTGTCTGAAATAATTTTTAACCTCAACCATGTAAAAGTAGATTTTCACCAGACCGCCTTGACAGCACCACATTAGCGGTCAGGACAGTCTATCTAGAGTGACATTTTATATAAAATTATATTTTTTCAACAAGTATCATTTTTTGAAGAGACAACTCAATTCATGATTTGCTCTGTGATTCAATTAACGGCCCTCGTTGAACTTTTTTAAATTGAACAAAAAAAAATTATTATTTCCGGATGAAGCCGAGTCTAAATACGAGATCGAACCCGTAACAATAATTGCAAACTGGGTCAGATTTTTCGCCCATAGAGCAAACTTTTATCGCCCGGAGCTGAAATATTGAAGCTGGCAAAATAAATTAGAGAAGCTTTCGATACTACTTTTACGATTCTAAATTTGCGTCGAGCTAGAAACTTTTGAAGATAAGAAGGAAATAGATTTCTTTTAGTTTCTAGTTTCCTATTCCTTTTGACCTGAAATATAAAAATGCAGCTCTTTCAGAAACTTTTAAAACGATATTTCTAGCTTTTGAATTGTCACTCTTTTTATCTGCAACGACATCAAACTTTATTTCAATAAACTGATATTCCTTCAAGGATGTTCTAGAACTTCTAGATGTTGACTTCAAAACTTGATGTATATAACTAACGAAAAAAGGCCCATTCATGACTGTCACGAGTTTTAGAAAATAAATTTCAACTTATTATTATTGTTATTATTATTATTATTATATCATTGAGCCGTTTCCCTTTCGGGGTAGGCATGAATTGCTCGGTTGTAAAATAGTGATGTGTGGATGGGTATATAGGTGAAGGGTAGATAGGTATATAGGTTTAAGGTATAGATATTTTAGATTGATCACAGTTGCTCCCAGTGGGACCCTGCGGTGGTTGTTAACCTTTAGTTTTTAATTATATATATATATATATTTATTTATTATATTACGCGTAATTGTTAATGCTCAACTCATGGATAGTGGCGTTCACGGTTCAAATCTTAGCCAAGGCAGATTTTTTTTTGTTCTTCAAAAATGATTTGTCCGATGTAATCGTTTGAAGTTCGAAATTTGTATTAATGAAAAACACCCTCGTATATATTCTGAAATGCCTCTCTCAAACTCCGTTAAAATATTTGATTGAACCCATAGGAATCAAGTTACTTTACCTTCATGCTTTCTTTTTATATGTTTATCAAGCAAAAAAGCGTACCACGTGTTTCAAATGCGCCTGAGTCACCCTCATTCGAACCGGTGTCCCGCGGATGGATTTTTTTTTTTTTGATTTAAAGAAGGGGGTTGCGTGCAGAAGGGTAAGAAAGTGGTGCCTGGTGCGTTCCGGTAGTGAAAAAAGAGGGCAAAAAAATCTCGATGAGTTATTTTGCCACCCGACATATTTTGTTCCCTTCATTGAACTGTAAATGTGTTGATAATAATAATAATAATATGGATTGACCCGGCTTTTCCCCCTTATTTGATTCTCAAATTTTCATTATTTCTTCACTATTTTTGGATCTCGTTGCTGGGCAACAGGTATTACGTATGTATGGAAAAACAATTTTACTTTCCATGCAAAACTGTATGGTGAGAAGTATGATGGAACAAAATAGAATGTCAAACTTGATTGAGCCAAATAACCAGAGGATAAAATGAAGCAGTATAGGGAAAATATTCGCAATTTCGAAATGAAGACAGATGACTTCAAATCGATTTTGAACAAAAGGTTCTGGGAGACGATGATGTAATTTCATTTCACTTTCACGTGGATATCAAATTGACCTCACTTCAGCTTTTTGTCAAAAAGATTAACATCCCCTGTGAGTTTTGACAAAGAACTGAAGTGACGTGAATTTCAAATGTACTTCACTTCAGTTTGTCGTCAAAAAAAAATTGACATCCGCTGTGAATTTCGACAAAAAACTAAAGTTGAGTACATTTGAAATTCAGGTGAAAGCGGAATAAAAATGAAATAAAATTAGATAATCGTCTTCCAGAAATATTCATAGAGTCCAATCTTAGATACAGGGCTGGCGAACTGTGAAAATTATGCATTTTTCAATCAAATTGATTTTTTTAAATTAATTTTTATTGAAAGGATCTGACTAATCATTTTAAATTTCACTTGATATTTCAAAGATAATTCCTTAAAATTGCTGAGACTCTACTTTGAAATTGTCCAATTTTGAAATCTGTGTGATTTCCAAATTTAAAATTATTTAGATTTTAAAAGTCTAATTCTAAAATCGTTTTAATTTTAAGGCCTTATAACTGAAATTATTAAATTTGAACATTTTAATCTTTAAAATTCTTCATTATTAAATTGCACGATCCAGAACTAAAATTGTGTAATTTTCAAATGTAATTCAAATATACTGGAACGCCTTAAATGTTACATTTTCAAAATAAAGTAAAAAAATAAGAAATTCAAAATTGAATAATTTTTGGCTGACACTTCATAAATTAGGTAATTTCATATTATTTATAGCACTTAAATTTGGAACTTTTACATCACTTATTTCCCTAAAACTCTAAAATTTTTGAGTTTGTAATTTTTCAAACAAAAAGTCTTCAAATCTTAACTTTTTAATTTGGAGTTTGAAAAATTAGTATGTTAAATAAACTATAAATTATTCAAACTAAAAATAAAAAAAATGAAGTAAATAAAAAGATTTCAAGTTAAAATAGGTACATAGCTTTTCCGTCAAGCTATTACCAAACTTTCTGCAGATTGTTTTAAATTCTTTTTTCAGTAATTTCTGGCAACATGACAAAAAAGTTCAGTAAATGTTTAAAAAAACATGAATTTCTAAAATTACTATTTTTCAATATGGCTTTGAGCATATTTTTTGAATTCTTTGCTAGATTGTCTAAAATAATCGCCATTTCAAAATTCGATATTTCAAAAGATTTCAAGATTTTGACAATTTCAAGTGATTCCTAAATTTGGCATGAGATTTTAACATATTTCAAGGGTTTTTAAAGGATTTTAACTATATCAAGGATTTAAAAGGATTTTAAAGGGTTGTAAAGCTTTTAGAGAATTTCAAAAGATTCCAAGAGATTTCAAAGAATTTCAAAGATTTCAAGGGATTTTAAGAGATATCAAGAAATTTTAAGAGCTATTACAAATTTCAAGATAATTTACTGGATTTTAAGAGAATTTATGGATTTTACTAGACCAACACGATATCATAGGACCTCCTAGGAGTTTAATGACGATACATTTTTAATGGGCTTTAAAGGATTTGAAAGATTTTATGGTATTTTACGAGATTCAAAGAAATTTCAAGGGATTTCAGGGATTTCAATGATTACAAGGCATTTTAGAATATTTTAGGGAATCACAGGATTTCAAATGAAGAAATTATAATATCAAATGGGGTTTAAAAAATTTCAAGAAATTTAACAAGATTTAGAAATTGTTAAGGATTTTCAAAGAATTTGCTAGGATTTCAGAAAATTTCATAAGCTTTGAAAACTTTATTCATGATATCAATAATACTGAAAATATTTCAAGCAATTCCAATCCATTACGAATACATTCAAAAAATTTCTCACCATTGGGCAAGTCGATTAAAAATTTTGAAATTGTTAAGTTTTTTAATTTTTAGTATATAAAAAATTTTTTTGTTGGTAAAGTTCAAAAAAAGTTCTATATGCTATTTTTAATAAACTAAAGAAACACGTATATATTTTTTCAGTTGCAGACAAACAATTTTTATATTTTTTACAGATCCTGTGTAAAAGTATTTTTACGGATCTTGTGTAAAAATGGCTCATGTTTCAGTGTCCGTGAAAAAAAGAAAAAAATTTTGTTTGAAATTTAAAAGTATGTACGTGTTTCCTTATTTTATTGAAAAGACCATTAAAAATAAAAAATGAAATAAAAACATGCTTTTAAGAAACTTTAGGTAGAAATTAACAAAATTGCATTTTTCATAATTTGTTTAAATATTAGATATATTTCGACGATAAAATTTGTTTCTTACTTCTTTCCGTTTTTTTCAATGCACAAAAAATTACAAATTTGAAAATTTTCAATCAACTTGCCACAGGTGGGAAGTTTTTCGATTTTTTTTCAAAATTTGTTTGTAGTGCCACTAAGAAACTTTTCAGTGAAACTTTTCACCAATGAATTTACTCATTTTGCGTTTTTTTTTCGAACCTCCTTAATGAGTTCTTTTTGAAAACGATAAATTTTATTAAAATAATTTATATTAAACAAAATTTCATAAAAAGGGCCATATTCACAACGCCATAATTTTGGTTATATCACAGCTAGAGCATTTTTTTAGATCTACTCAAAATTAAGTCTTTTTTAAATAAATCAGTGGCAACTTTCACCTAAGACGCTGAGAAAATGAGTTCTTTTGAAAAACGAGAAATTTTATTTATAAAATTAAAGTTAAACAACATTTTATAAAAAAGGACCATATTCAAAAGGCCATAATTTTGGTTCTACTAGAGCTAGAGCAATGTTTTTTTAGATCGACTCTAAATTAAGTCTTTTTTAATTAATTATTCGACAATTTTTACCAGATATCCATAGGAAATAAGTTATTTCCCAAAAACTATATATATATTTTTGTTCATTCCAATTATTCGCTTAAAATGGACTTCTTAGGACCATAACTCCCAAACTTTTAGTGATAGAATATTCGATTTTTTTTAGTTTGCAGAAAATTTTAAGCACTTTAATTCATATTAAGGTGTTTGGGAAATAGGATGAACTAGAATAAGGCAATTTAAAAAAAACTGATTTTTTCTCACTTTTTTCATCATTTTTCAAAAATATTGAAGGGTTTCAGTTCTCATAAGATGTTCAGCACCTGCAGCCCTTTTTTGGAAGCCAAACTGAATGGTTTGAGCCAATGAAATTCCACGTTTAACTTATTTTCATCAAAATATGTTGATTAACCTCTTCAACAAAAAAAAAAAGTTTTCTCAAAAAGGGCTCAAGCGATTGTTTTCTTTTTGGGCTCAAAATGATCGTGGGGCATCCCAGAAGTATATTCAGAAAAAACTGGCATATGCAAGCCCTTTTGGGTTAAAGCCAGTCGAGGCACACCGTGTAATATATTTTATACTAGATTAAAAAAAAAAAATAGTTAATCCCTCGATTGATTTCATATCCGATCCAAACATTTTTCTCAGTCTTATCTCAAAAAACAATGTCTGTACTTCTAGGGCTGCAATAAATGACCCATGTAAAAAAATTGTGCATGCCATTATTAAACTATATCCTGTACGGACGTGTGATTATATGTGAGGAAAAGACGTAATCGTGCGAAAAGTGTTACCCCAAGGATAATTTTTTATCCTCTCTGACACTCTCGGGTATAATCGCATAATCTATCGAATGAAAAGTAAACTACGGCGACAAGCTCGTGGCAGTCGTTTGTAACATGTTTTTTTTTCTTTTTCGTGAACGAGTTTTTATCGTGCGTCGTCTTGGGGACGCGTGCATTCTGACAGTAGGTCGACCATGTCAGCAGTTAAGCCCGATTTTGCGGAAAGACCGACACACGTGGCCGAAGCCGGCTGGAAATTCGGATAGTCGTTCAGCCCCAGATAGGAAAGGATCGCCAGACGCAGGGTGGTCGGAAAACGCCGTACCCATGCCAGGAGGCAGGACGAGGGTGCTATGCAGGAGACGGGGTGCCCGGAAAAGGGCATTAACCTCTGGGCTGCGCAGGCGTTATTCCTTATACTGGTACTCCTGCAGTATACATACTGCACTTGGCATAAGCCATAAGGAATTACATTATATTCCTATCCTAACATTCTGAAATGAGGGAGAACCTTGGGGAGAATTCAGGGAGAAAGTAAGAGGAAAAGAAAGGGCTAAAAGGGGAGAATAATGGGCCGTCCATAAACTACTTTATAAATTTTTACTAGTTTTGTAATGAATCAAGAATAATTGAAAATATCAAAATATAAGACTTCACAACCCAAAATACTCTCAAAAGAGGGGAAATAGGGTGATTTTTCATGAAAATAGGGGAATAAATGCTTTTTAATAAAATTGATGTTGATACCATATAACATTTCAAGTCGAAATATATTGCATATTTAACAGAATAGTTGAATTTACAAACCAAAAAATATTAATTTTTAACCAGAAAGCTCCTTCAATAACGAAACAGTCAATTTTCCAATAAAAAAGGTAATCTTCAAAGAAAAAATATGACTTTTTTACCATAGAAGATCAATTTGAAATCTCAAAAGATGAATTTCTAACAAGAAAGTGGAATTTTCGACCAAAAATGATGAATTTTAACCAAGCAATATGGATTTTCTAGTAAATTGAATTAATTTTCTATCCAAAAAGACGAATGTTCAAAACACAGTTGAATTTTCGACAAAAAATATGACTTTAAAAAGATAGTTAAATTTTGAACAAAATAATTAAACTTTCAACAAAATAGTTGAAATTTTAACCAAATAGATAAATTTTGAACCAAGAAGATTAATTTTATACCAAAAACGAATTAAAAAAATACAAAATCATAAAATAATTGAGTCCTCAACCAAAAATATGAATTCTCAACAAACAAGAATAATTTCCTACCCAAAAAGAAAAGAATTTTCAATAAAATACAAAAGTTTCAAGATACAAAGCTAATTTTTAACAGAGACAAAAAAAAAATTTCAACAAAATAGTTCAACTTTCAACCAAATAGTTGAATGTTCAATCTAAAAAGATGATGTTTTAACCAAATATTCAAATTTTCAACCGAAAAGATAAATTATACACCAAGAAGATTAATTTTTAACCAAAAAGATGCATTTTCAGCAAAATCCATAAATTTTCAACAGAACTGGTGAATTTTGAAGCCAAAATGATGAATTAAAAATAAGATTTTTTAGCAAAAAAGTTAAATTTCTCCGAAATAGTTAAATTATCAAATAAATAGTTTATTTTTAATCGAATAGTTACATTTTCTACCAAATTGTTGAATTTTCTGTCAAAAAGACGAATTTTCCACAACACAGTTGAATTTTCAACTCGCAAATACGAATTTTGAACAAAAAAGTTAATTTACAACCATATATAGTTGAATGTTCAACTAAAATGACGAATCTTCACCAAAAACAGACTTTAACTTGAAATATAAAACAGTAGAATTCAAGAGAAAGAGACGACCTTTCAACAGAATACTTGAATCCTCAACCAAAACAGATCTTCTATCAAAAAACATTAATTTTAAACAAAATACATTAATTTTTAAACAGGAAAGGTCAATTTTCGCGCAGAAATTGAAATAGTAACATTTTCAGTTCCAAAAATTAATTCTCAACTAAAAAAAGTGAATTGCCAAGAAAATAGCTAAATTTTCAACCAATGAAATGAGTTTTTAACTAAAATTATGAATCTTCAAGAAAGAAAAAAGAATTTTTAACAAGAGAGTTCAACATTCAACCAACTAGTTGAATTTTTTACTTTCACCAAAAAGAGTTGGATTGTCTTATTGGGATTTATACATTTAGTTCGAATTGAGAACAAAAATACGAATTTTTAACAAAAAAGTTGAATCCTCAACCCAAAAAAAAATAATTATCAACCAGCAAAAATTTTTTATTATTTCTTACCAAAAAAAAAAAAATTTCTACAAAGGGTGATGAATTAAAAAAAAAAAAAAAAAAAAACGAGATCTCTATAAAACAGTTGAATTTTCAACAAAGTAGTTAAATCTTCAACGAATAAAAATGATTTTAACCAACGTAGTCAAACTGTCGACCTTGCAGTTTAATTTTCAACCAAAAAAAAAAAAAACGAATTCTGAATGAAAAATGGAATCTTGAACCATTTAAATGGATTATTAACAAAGTAGTTCAACTTTCGACCAAGTAGTTGAATTTTTGACCAAAAAAGATAACTTTACCAAATAATTGCGTTTTCAATAAAACAATTACATTTTTAACCAAATAGTAGAAAAAATAAAAGTAAAAAAAATATAATAGTAGACTTTTAACCAAAAAAATGTAGTTATAACCAAAAATATTAGGAAGCTTTTTGAAATGGTACTGGAACTGTACTGTTACCATCCTGACCATCATATGCAGAATTTACAAACTTTGTTAAAATTTATCAACAGGAAACGTACTAAACGTTCGTAAAGTTAGTTCCACTGCCCCCCACCCTCATACCCTGTTACCATCCGTAGTGTTTGGTGCCCCCCCCCCCGAAACTGAAAAACAGAGGGCTAAAGGGGAGAATAAGGGGGTCTGGAAGAGACAGGAACCCCCAACATGCTTTACCCCTCGCAAGTCTGTCATATTTTCCGACCCCGCACTAATATCCCTCTCGGTCTTGTTTTTCACCCCCTTTTCCTGAACCTCTCTGCATTTCGATTTAAAAGTTAGGTACGAGTGTCATTCACAGTCAGCTACTATATCGTTTATGAGATTCCCTTCGCATATACTAAATCATTCCCTGAAATGGTCGCTGCTTACCTAACTGGCAATTTCCTCCCCATTAGGCTTCATAAACGGCTGTGATTTTTCCAGTATTTATTCTAGAAAATTCATTTTTAGGGTTTCGTAGCCCCGGGCTACTCCTGTCACAACTCCTACCTCGCAACTCCTAACTCACAACTCCTAAATCACAAATCCCAACTCACAACTCCTACCCCCTAACTCACAATTCCTAACTCACAACTTCTACCTCCTAACCCCTACTTTCTAACCCCTACCTCCTACCTCCTAACTCCTACCTCACAACTCCTAACTCACAACTCCTACCTCGCAACTCCTTACTCACGCCTCCTAAATCACAAATCCTAACTCACAACTCATATCTTCTAACCCCTAGCTCCTACCTTCTACCTCCTAACACCTACCTCGCAACTCCTAAATCACAACTCCTAACCCCTACGTCCAACCTTCTAACCCCTACCACCTGCCGTCTAACTACTACCTCCTAACTCCTATCTCACAACTCCTACTTCCAAACCTCTACCTTCTTACCCCTACCTCCTAACTCCTACCTCACAACTCCTACCTCACAACTCGTAACTCACAACTCCTACCTGCTACCTCACAACTCCTAAATCACAAATCCTAACTTACAAATCCTCACTCACAACTCCTACCTCCTAACTCACAGCTCCTAACCCCATCCTTCTAACCGCTACCTCCTAACCCCTACCTCAAAACTCATAAATCACAACTCCTAACTCACAACGCCTACCTCCTTACACCTACCTTCTAACCCCTATCTTCTAACTCCTTCCTCCTAACTCCTACCTCCTAACTTACAACTCAGGAAACTTAGGGAAGTTCGGGAAGCGGAGCTAGGCGAACTGAGGGGAAATATGAGGGAATGAGGAGAGGGGAAAGTAGATTAGGAAGAAGTTTGGGAAGGGATGGGAAGCGATGGTTAAAGAGTGGGATGAAGAAATATGGGAGGAGAGGGAAAGTAGGGGAATGCGTCTAATTTGACTAATTTTTTTTCCTTCGATCAGGGGGTTGTTCCTTCTATTGGCGACGATGGAGAACCAATAATGAATCACCAAGAAGTTACACTATCAAAAGCAGTCACGTTTTTCTTTTAATGTTTACATCTATTTGTAGAGCGAACTTTAATTAGAATTTGCCAAGTTATTTAAAATGAAAAATATTAAATTCTATTTAAATGAAATAATGTTATATTCCACGCTTTAGAGCATGAATTTCCTTGAGAACCAGAGTCGAGAGATTCTTATTCATTAGAGATTTATGAAGGACTCTAAACGTCTCTCGGAGAAATTGAAAAACGTGCGCGAATTTCCAGTGGGAAACGATACATTGGATCTTTCACGTGATTTTAGCGGTTGTAGGTGCAAAAACAAACGGAAATGAATCTTGGCTAGACGTAAAGAAGTTGATCCTCAATGGAGATAAATATATCATTAAGGGGGAATCCCGCCACTATTATCGTAAATTTTCGCACTGCGGCCACTGGGCAGTAAACCTCTTCTCCGAAATCTCCTGCAAGATTGACCTACTCACATTGTCGTTAACCTACTACAAACGAGGGGAAATAATAAAGCTATATATAAAGTTCATTCATAAAAACAAAAGTAGCATATATTAGCTTTTATCATAAATGATTATATCATTAATTATAATTTTATTTTCATGTCAAACTACTTCCAGATCTAATAGTGATTAGTTCAGTGTTATTTAATTATTATTATTTTTTTATTATTGATAAAAGCTATAACTTACATCTGGCTTGAAGGCCTTTATAGTATGCAGCAGACTTACCTGCAACAAAAAAAGTACATTTATCAGATAATAATTTATTGACATAACATATCATAAATATAGTAAATAAAATAATAATAAACGAACAAATAAGGGTATGGGTCTTTTTTGGACGAATTCAACTGTTTTTGATTTAAAAGAAAAATCTGTTTGCATTGAAGTATTAAGCCTAATATTTTTCATTGAGAATTCATCTTTTTTGTTTAAAAATTCAACTAATTGGTTGAAGATTAACTTCTTTGTTGAAATTTTTATTTTATCTGAAATTTTTCAAAATCTTTTCGAGAATCTTTTTGAATTTTTCAACCATCTTAAGAAAATTATATTTATATAATCTCAAGAACAAATAAGCAAATAAACCTGAAAATAAATAGTCATTTAAAATATGTATTTTATACTGAAAATTATTTTTTCCTTCAAATTATAATTAGCATAAGAAAAAATGCTTCTCGATTGAAAAATCTTTTTTGGTTGAAAATTCAACAATGTTTTGAAAATTCGTCTTTTTTATGGAAAATTCATCTCTTTTGGTAGAAATCATTCATCATTCCAACATTTTAGTTGAGAATTCATCTTTTTTGATATTCTTGGTTAAAAATTCATTATTTGGTCGACAGTTCAACTATTTTATTAACAATTAACTTTTTTGTGGAAAATTCATATTTCCAGGTTGAAAAAATGTAACATTTTGTAGAAAATTCGTCTCTTTTTGAAAATATATATTTTTTTTTTGGTTCAAAATACAATTGGTCGAAAATTAATCTTTTTTTTAATGATTGAACTATTTTGTAAAAAATTTGACTTTTTTGTATGAATTCAACTGTTTTTGATTCAAAATAAAAATCTCTCTGCATTGAAATATCAACTATTACATTTTTCGTTGAGAATTAATCTTTTCTATACAACCTTAAAAAGAAATAAGCAAGTAAATCTAAACAATAAATAGTTATTCGAAAAATGTATTTTGCATTAAAAATTATCTTTCCTGTCTGTAAGGTTAAAATTACGCGAAGAGATAGCATTAAACTAACTTTCAGTATCCTTAACTCATATTGGTCCAAAAAATGCGATGGTTTTAGTTTTTTTACCCTACCGTTTTAGGGTCACGAATTTTCCAAATGAAGTTTTGCGACCACCATCAAAATAATGAAGTTTGGTACACTTTCCTGCTGATCAGACAATACTTCGAACTTCAGTGCACCATTCTTCTTCCGCATGCAAAATATATAATATGCAAGATAAGATAGAAGTTAGGTACTTTCTGTAAGGGGTAAACAAAGCTTCCGTAAGTAAAGCTAGTAAATTATTGGCACGGGTTAAGGTAAAGTTTAATCATCTTGGTGAAATGTCGATTCTCTAACCTGATGTAAACCTTTGGCCTGACTGGGGCTTATCTAAAATTAAATCAGTTTGTGAAATAAGGAACTCGCGGCACACTACGTTAAGGGTGGTTTCCGTAGAGCTATGGGGGGTGGTATAGGAAAAAGGAGGGGAGGGTTGTAGGGGTACCTTCAGGGCAAGAAGGACATCTCGCAGATGGTCTCGATCGACAGGCGACGCTTAATTTATTCCCCCGATAATCGTGATTATTATGATAATCCTTTCAAACTCCTTCCATCGGGGTTGAACAACCCCTTTTTCTAGATATTTTCGCAAATTAGATTGATGCCACCTTGCTGAGAGCAATGCATAAAGATGTGGTTAACAGTCATCCCACAATTTCCTCCTCCATTAGAGATTGGATAGCCATAATCTTTTTATTTAAAACCGGTTATTGATTTTATTCAATTCCAATCGCTTTGTGACATCATTTGTCGTTTTGGGATTGAATGGTTAAATTTTCTTTGATGCATTTATTTTAAGAAACTACTGACTTTTTGTTCGATAATGATTTAATTATTGTTTAGGGTCTAGAGTTGAATATTTCATCGCTAAAACAAATTTTATTTACATTGTAATACGATAGAAAATAAATAATAATTAGTGGGGGATTATATTGTAATAGTTGTTGGAAGGGTTGTGCTTGAAGGTTCAAAACAATAGAATTTAATTATTTTGCACCCTAAAGTCCAACTATCAACAAATAATTTGTGGTAAATCAACCCCAAAAAGTTGCCTAAGTGAAATTAGCTAATGAGGTTTGAATAATACATTTTGAAAAGCGAGGTATATTATAATTATATAAGGCGGGGCTAACCGGGGCGGGCTGGGGAAACCAGTCCCCTCATAATTTCATATTTTATAATTTCATTTCCCTTTTTCTGAATAAAAATCCCAAAGATTTTTTATTGTTTTCTGTAAAATAAGAGTTAAATTTTATTTTAGATATTGTTTAGTTCAGTTTAGCCCCACCCTGAGGAGTAAAGACGGACACCAATAACTAAATGTCTTAACTTCCCGATATGCATAAAAGGGTCAGAATTTATGTGTTGAAAGAATCAACACCTAATTATAATTCCTTTATGTAGTTTATTGAGACAAATCTAAAAACGTCTTCCGCTTCGCCCCGTCTTGCGGTATTGATTAAGGTTGAGCTTTCGAAGTAACAATATTGCAGCGCAGGGGTGGAAGGAAGCCTTATTTTCCAGATTGGATCAATGAGTTGCAGAAGGTCTGGTTATTGATGAAGTTACTGACCGATCCGTTTGCCAAAACGAGGGTAAATTATGGGGGTGAGTGGATTCAGAGGGTTGGCAAAACAGTAATACTCCATTCCCCTGCCATTGATCCCGTTTCTGCATTCCACGTGAGGGAAACGTGTCTTGAATGAAGACTATTCCGAGGAAAAGCATGAAACACTTGCAAGGTAGTATACTTGCTGGCAGATCGAATTTCCAAGCTCGCGAGCGTCCACTGACCCCACGTGAGAGTAGTAAGGCACAAGCCCCTTACTACTCGTGCGCTTCCATACTACTCGTGTGGCCCCACACTCACTGCATACTCGTATACTCGCCTTAAGTACCTCCAGAAATACAGAAAACTTCGTGAAATAACGCGAAAGTCACTTCTCGCGCAAACAAATTCTTTTTCTGACTTTCTTGGCACGTTATCTCCTGCTAAAATTAGATAAGTGTGCGATGAGGCTGGCTGAGGATGGAATAAAAATAGATCTTATGAGGTACTAAAATAGGAATTTATTATAGTGTTGAGTTAAATAGAAGAGGCGATATCAAGTCATCTATTATTTCAGGAGAAATTAGTATATTAGATTAGGGTATATAACTTTTGCAATCGGTATAACGCGGGAGATTCTTCAATATAAATGTGCAAATTTCAATAATAAATTTATCGTAAAAAAGATTTTTCAAATCATTTTTAATCAACGATTTCAAACTTCACACTCCCATTCCCCACTTTCCACCTTTTTTTTAATAATACCTTTTCCCCATTTTTATCGTTAATAGAACACGATAAGAAAAGCCAACTATTTTTTGGTTCAGAATTCATTTCAATTTCTGTTTTTGATTTCAAATGAAAATATTGTTTGCTTTAAATATCAACTATTACATGTTTTGTTGAAAAAGGATATTTTCGGGTTTAAAATTGAACTGTTTTGTAGAAAATCTAACTATTTAGTTCAAAATTTGAAGAACTTGGTTGAAAATTAACTTTTGTTTTTGAAAGTTCATATTTTCAGGCTAAAACTTCAGTTGTTTTGTAGAAAACTCGTCTTATTGATTTACAAATTCATCTCTTTTAGTATAAATTTCACCTTTTTTGGTAAAAAATGTCATTGTTTGGTTGAGAATTCAACTATTTTGGTAGAAAATTAAAAAAGCTTGGTTGAAAATTCATGTATTTTTGCTGAAAATTCGCCTTTTTGGTAGAAAATTAAACTACTTGGTTTAAAGTTAAACAACTTTGTTGAAAACTAATTTTTTTATGTGGAAATTCAACTATTTGGTTTAAAACTAAACTATTTTGTTGTAAATTAAATTATTTAGTTGAAAATTCAACTATTTTGCTAAACTCGTAATTTTCATTTGAAAATTGAATTGTTTTTTCAACAATCATCTTTTTGGATTAAAAAATATTTTTTTAGTAGAGAAATCATTTTGCTTGGTTGAAAATTCATTTTTTTTAGTCGACAATTCAACTGTGTTGTTGAAAATTTGTTCTTTTGGATTGAAAATTCATCTTTTATGGTAGACAAATCTTTTTTTTTGTTTTTTTGAAAATTCATCTTTCATGGTTGAAAATTAACGTTTTTTGTTAAAAATTCATATTTTTGTGTTAAAAATTCAACTGTTTTGTAGAAAAATGGTCTCTTTGGCTTGAATATTCAATAATTTAGTAGAATATTAACTTTTTATTGAAAGTTCATTTTTTCGGGTTGAAAATTGAATTGTTTTGTAGAAAATTCGTTTTTTTTTTAGTTTGAAAATTAATCTCTGTTGGTAAAAACGTAATTCTTTTTGTTAAAAAATACAACTAATGGTTGAAAATTCTTGCAATTTATTTAAATGTCGTCATTTTTTGTAGAGAGTTAATATTCTTGGTTAAATATTTAAATTTTTGATTGAAAACTAAACTATTTAGATAGAAAATTCATCTATTTGGTGAAAATTGAAGTATCTATTTGAAAATTTAACTATTTTGTAGAAAATTAACTTTTTTGTGGAAAATTTGTATTTTAGGGTTAACTACTCAACTGTTTCGTAGAAAATTGGTCTTTTGGGCTTGAAAATTCAACAATTTAGTTAAAATAATGAACTTTTTCGATAAAAATGCATATTTTTGAGTTAAAAATTTAACTTTTTGTAGAAAAATGGTTTCATTGGCTTGAAAATTTAACAATTTGGTAGAAAATTGACTTTTTTATTGAAGGTTTGGCTGAAAATTCAATTCTTTTTTAGAAAATTCGTTTTTTTGTTTTGTTTAGAAATTCCTCTCTTTTGGTAAAAATTCAATCTTTTTTGTTAAAAAATGCAACTGTTGGTTGAAAATTATTTTATTTTGTTCAAATGTCAGCATTTTTGGTAGAAAGTTAATCTTTTCTGTTGAAAATTCATATTTTTGATTGAAAACTTAAGTACTTAGGTAGAAAATTCAACTATTTAGTTGAAAATTGAAGTATCTTTTTGAAAATTGAACTACTTTGTAGAAAATTAACTTTTTTGTGGAAAATTCGTATTTTTAGGTTGAAAATGCAACTGTTTGGTTCAAAATTCATTTTTTTTTAGTAGAAAATCCATTTCGCTTGGTTGAAAATTCATCTTGTTTGGAAAAGAATTAAACTGGAAAATTCGTCCTTTTGCATTGAAAATTCATCTTTTATGATTGCAACGTTTTTTTTTGTTGAGAATTTAATACATTTCGACTCAGAGTTTGAGGATTTTTAAGCGTTTCATATTAAATTCAATATGGCATCTACATTACAATTTACATGATTTCATTCCTCTATTACCGTCCTATTTTCGTGAAAAATCACGCTATTTCTCCTGTTTTGAGAGTATTTTGTGCTGTAAAGCCTGCGATTTTTAGTTGATTTTGCAAATTACAGGTTTTCACTAATAATTTATTCAAGCATTTCGAAAACTTTGTATTGTATCCAATAATTCCGGAAGTATGAAAACTGTTCTGCTGCCAGCTTTCATGTTCGTAACAATCACGACTTAAAACAAAGTTCCTGAAACTATGAAATCATTTCTCCATAAGTGCTGTGACAAATTTGACATTAGAGGCAAAATGGGCACTAATCATAATTAAAATTAGGGTGCAGTAGGTGCAACGCTAGGAAAACGTTGATTATAGATTGAAGTATAAAAGCCACGTGTCGACAGATTATTACCTGGCTATTAATTATTCGAAATTCATTACTAACAGCTGACTGGGTCGTTAAATTCACATTAAAACCTGAAGTCTTATTAAGCCAACGCAGGCCGAAACTCGGGAATTCCCCAACTGCTACCTATACTTCCGGTTCAAATCACCGAAGTTACGTTATTTACTGCTTGACCCCTATAAGCTTCGGATTTTCCAGACCCGAAAATCAGAAAAAATTCAGACAATTTTGTTGGTTAGGGAAAGTCGGAGATTTTGAAAAAAATTGCAGAAGTCAGGGAATTTCTGCGGAAGAAGCACTATAAGTAACTGTCAATTTTTTAAGATTGAAGAATTTGGAAATATTTTAGGGTATTTTAAAAGATTACAATAAATTTTTAAGAGGTGTAAATGCATTAAAGGGTTTTCAAAGGATTTGGAAGATTTTAGTGTATTTTTAAAAATTCTAAGGTATTTTCCAGAGCTTTAAAAAGTTTCGAGGGCTTTGAAATGATTTCAAGGGATTTCGAAAGACTTTAAAGGATTTGAGATATTTTACGGCATTTAAAAATATTTCAAAGCATTTTCAAGTGATTTAAATTTTTAAAGGAATTCCCAAGGATTTGAATGCTTTTCAGCGATTTTAAAAGCTTTCAAGGTATTTTAATGAACTATCCAGGATTTCAGAAAATATCATCAGATATCGTGTCAAATAAAATCATTCGTAACCATACAATTTTGGATATGTAAGTTAGGCGATTTTTTGGATTTTTTAATATTTTTTATTATCTTAGGAGTTGAATTAGGGTTCGCTCCCTTTGGGGTTGATACATTTTTGGCATCATTTTTGAACTAAATGATCCCATTATCAACAGTAAAGTTTGAGGCCTGTAAGTTGGATCATTGGTGCGGTAGCTTCTGGATTTAATTTTGGCACCTAATAATCCTATTATCAACAGTAATATTTTAGGTCTAGAATTTGAATAATTTTTTTATGATTTTTTCGACTCTTAGGAGTTAAATTGGGGTGGAACTTTTTGCGCAAATTTGTTTGTTCAATTTGTTTTTTGTAAACGTTGCAAACTTCAGCAAAGTCAATTCTGATAATAAAATTTTGAAATGGAGAACTATTTTTCATAAAAGTTAAATTTTCTCTTGAATTTCTAAAGTCTTCAGTTGCTAAGGAAAGGAAGTGCACGGGTATTTTTTTAATCTTCAAGTTTTTCCGTGTATGCACTGCGAGTGAGTTAGTCACGTACGAGGAAGTTTGTACTAAAAATACCAGCCTGAATTTTAGTACCTTAATGAGGACTCGATTCTTAAGTATAGCAGCAGTTTTCTTCTTCCTCGTTCTCTAATTGAAAGTTAATGTTCTCCTCTAATTATTTACAGCTTCCGATAAATCGAATCTATGAAGCGTTGAATATCACAAGGCATATTAAGACAATTCTCAGGTCAGAAAATATTAGATTTTTTATTGCATAAAAGCTGTTCCATAAATTCATAATAAAATATGCAAATATTCTATACGAAAAACGTAATGGTTGATATTTCAACCAAAACAGATATTCATTTTAAATAAAAAACAATTAGGGTCAACCTAAAAAGACGAATTATCAACAAATCAGTTGACTTTTTAACCGAAAAGAATATTTTTCAATCAAATTATTTAATTTTCAACTGAAAAGATCAGTTTTCATCCAAAAATGGAATCATCGAATCATTAAATTTTTAGTTAAAAAACGAATTTTCAACCAGTTGAATTCAACTTAAATAGTCGAATTTTCAACAAAATAGTTCAATCCTCAACCAAAATCATTAATTTTCAACTGGAAAGATTAAATTTTAGGCAAATGAGTTAAAAACTCATATTTGTTTGTCACAGTATGCGACGTTTCATTGGCATTGGTTCGCCAACCTCATCAGGCTAATGTATTAAAATTAAACACCACATAAATATCACATATTTTTACAGGCACATAATATAAGTTAAAAACAAATTTAAAAAAATTACCGTTTACATTCACTAGTTAAAACATAAATTTTAACGCGTTCAAATTAAATTAAATATGAAGGACCCATTTCGTTCGGTTGAAATGACAGTCTAAAGTCAACTGAAGAAACAAGACCTTGTATCCCTATCATATACCCGTACTCATACACATATTCGTGGATAATACAAATTGAATTCTATCTCATGGAAAGCTAAACACCCAAATTTAATTTCTCTAATAATAGAAAATATATTTTGCTAATAGCATAAATATCCTCTTTTTTATTAATATTATTCGAACTGCTGTTTATATGGATCATCTCTGAAATCATTCTTTTTTTATAGTTGGGTTCTCGATCTATAATTTTTACATTGTCCCAATCAAATGTATGACCAAAATTATGTTGATGTTTATAAACAACCAACTCTGCTTTTTTCTTATTGATATGTTCATTGACCCGAGTTTTTAAAGATCTTTTTGTTTCACCCACATGAGATGCAGGACATTGTTTACAAGAAAATTTATAAACTAAATTCGTCTCATCCCATTTTTTAGAAGTATCTTCTCCTAATTTCATTACATAACTTAAACTTTTCTTAATTGTAGGGATCGTGGAAATATTAGAACTATTTAACATCTTAGATAATTGTGTAAAATTATTAGAAAAAGGAAGGCAACCTTTAAGTTGCTACATATTGGAACGAATCTGATTATTATGTACTACCTTGTTGTGAGAATGATATTTAATTTTTTTCATACAGACTTTTATGTTTTTATTAATGAAAACAATTGGATAATTATTATTGATCAATAATTGTTTGATTATTTTTACATTATTGGAGTGAAAACTATTGTGAGATAATAATATAGCTCTGTCAACAAGATTATACACGATATTTTTTTTTCTGTTGTATAGGATGGTGTAAAAGAAAGTTAATTAGTCTATCAGATGACACTGGTTTTTGGAACCAATTGGTGATAATGTTATTATCTTTTCTAATTAACGTCATGTCCAAAAAATTGATACTTTTATTTTGCTATAATTCAAAGGTAAATTGCAAATTTTTGTTATAAGATTTAAAGGTTTGAATAACTGTCCCAACATGTTTATTTTTAATGTATATAATCGTGTCATCCACATATCTAAAATATAGAAGAGGAACACAATCATAGATTTCTTTTAATTCTTTAAACATGTCACTTCCAAATCATCCATTGAGATATCTGCAAACAAAGGTGAACTGTATCAGTTAAAGTAAGTTGATTGTTATGGTATTCGTATTTAAAAAAATTATTGTCATTGAGATTTTTTAAAATTTTTGATGTGTCTGTAGTTTTTTCAAAGGATTTTATTTACAGAAATCTAACTAGATATGTCAAAAAGCAAATTAGTCATTTTTAAGTTATAAACTGATTTTTTTAAACAGACAGTGAGGTTACCTTTATCAGAATTCGTAAAAAAAGATATCAGAGTTATTTTTTAAAAAAGTTTTTGTCTTATTTAATTTTATTGAGATTTCTCTGTCTTCTTTGGCTATATGAATATCTCTCTTCAAAGTGTTATTAATAGTAGTAGTTAATTTGTCTCTAATTTAATTTTTAAGGTCATTGTGTAGATCTGAAGATTGAAGAACTGATTCTACATTTTTGATAGTATCAATAACTTCTTGTTTTGAACATTTTGAAGCAAGGTTATAATTAGGTCCTAAGGAGACAATGTCAATAATGTCTTGTGGTATTTGAGTCTCTGTTAAATTTTTAAACCAATGATCTTTATTTATTGTCAACCGATTATATTGATTAGGAAAGAAGGATTCAAATTTAATTTGGTGTTTTGTATTAAATTTTTTGTAAATAGAATTAAATTTAATTAACGATTAGTCAAAGAACTTTTTTTTTAAGATTATCATTAAGTTCAGATTCTAAAATGTTTTTTCTTATTTTATCAAGACTTCTATTTAAAAAATTAATGTGAAAATTAATATCTCGAATTTCAATTTTTAGTAATTTCCAAGAATTTTTTTGTCGTTTGTTAAGATTTAAAATATGTTGAGAAATAACATCATTACTTCTGCATTTCAACAAAAATTTTCGCTTAGATGTAGCTTCAGTTGACTTTAGACTGTCATTTCAACCGAACAAAATGGGTCCTCCATATTTAATTTAACTTGAACGTGTTAAAATGTATGTTTCAACTAGTGAATGTCAGCGGTAATTTTTTTAATTTTGTTTTTAACTTATACTATATGCCTCTAAAAAGATGTGTTATTTATGTGGTGTTTATTTATTTTAATACATTAGCCTGATGAAGTCGCCAAACCAATGCCAACGAAACGTCGCATACGTTGACAAACAAATATGAGTTTTCAACTCATTTGCCTTCATCCATCGAAATTTTTTCTTCAATTAAACTATGGAAGGCGACGTTTTGGTTTCTTCGAAAAATGGAATCATTAAACTTTGTTAAAAAAACAAATTTTCGACAAAAAAAAAGGATTTTTTCGCCAGTTGAATTCAAGTTAAAAAGACGAATTTTTAACACAATATTTCAATCCTCAAGATTACAATTTCAGATAACAAAAATTTGTTTTGAATAAAAAATAAACGAATTTTCCAAAAAATAGTTAAATTTTCAAATAAATAGTTTGATTTTAAACCCAATGGGTCAATTTTCTACCAAAGTATATAATTTTTGCACAAAAAATCTGCATTTTAAACAAAAAGTTCATTTTTAACCAAGTAGTTTAATTTCTTACCAAATCGTTGAATTTTCAAAAAAAAGACGAATTTTTTACAAAAAGGTTAATTTATGACCGAATAGTTGTATTTTTAACCAAAAAGAAGGAATTTTCAACAAAGAAGATTAATTTTCTATAAACAAAAATTTGAACAAAGTATATGAATTTTCAACCAGAAAAGATTAGTTTTCAACCAAAAATAGAATATAGTTATGTTTTCAATAATATAAGTACATCTTCAACCAAAGAGATGAATATTTAAAAAAAAAATGAATTTTTAACAAAGCAGTTCCACTTTCAACTAAGTAGTTGAATTTTTTACCAAAAAAAGAGGACTTTTTAAAAGAATAGTTGCATTTTTATCAAAATAATTAAATTTCTAAACAAATAGAAGACTCTTTAAGCTAACGAGATAAATTCCGAACAAAAAATGTAATAGTAGACTTTTCAAGCAAAAAAATTACCTTTTAACCAAAAATAGTAGGATTTTCTTACTGGGTTCTATATAATAATGCAGTTCAAATTTAAGCGAAAAAACGAGAAAAAGGGGAAGTTTCTGGATAACCGGGACAAAAATTAGAATCTTCAAAAAAGGGGAAAAGAGTTCATGCACGGTCCCTAATCTGTTAAGTTAATTTCCCGTCTTACTCAATCATTACACGACATCAATGTTCTCAAATGAAAAAAAAAAATTCTAGAGAATTCTAATAAAAGTATTCTCATATATATCAAATAGTTTTAACCTGTTATCCATTGACCGATTGTCGGTTATATAAAATTGCACTTATATTTCAGATTTAAAAATAGGAGGGGGTCAACTTCATTGTTATATGACATTGTCAGGGGGGAGTGGGGGTTCACCGAAATTTCACGAATTTTCAAAAGACGTAGAGGTGAGTAAAAAATTCCTGAAAATAGCGCCACCTCATAGGTGGACGCTCCCTATAACTATATATATAAAAACACAATTATAACCTTTTTCTATAAATCAAGTAAAAAATTTAATAAATCTGAGCTTGACTCTACATCGAGAACATCCCTAATTTACAACTGCACTTTTCTGGTACGATTGTCCTCAGAATAATGCAAAAACTTCATGCCTATTACTGACCGAAAACCAGAAGTCAGAAACATTAATAAACCTGGATTTCCCCCAAAATGATATTCATTTTCCCTTTTGTGTGTTCGCCATCAATCGTATATTTATTTCAAATGAATGTATGTGTTTGCCCCGAAGGATCTAGTCACGAAAACGGAACATTACAGTCGTCGAAGCAGGAGCGAAGCGCGTACCGAAAAAATGGGAAGGGCTGATCGATTCCCTAGCGGGGAATGAAAAAAAAAGATATATGTATACATTCGTAAATGCGTGTCACCATTTTTTATGCACGCGGGTGCAAAATATGGTCGACTCACGTTTCCCGATAACGCACCCCCTTGACACGCGATTCCATCTTTAGGTCTCCTTTTGACATTTGGGGGAGGGTCCTGTCGCGTACTGCCGGCATAAAAATAGAAACATCATTGGATTCACCCCCTTTCTCCTAGAGACCCGGAAAGACGGGCCCAAACCGAGGGGAGTGGCCCGTGCCGGATTTTCAAGGGTTGGTTTGCGCCTCCGGTCACGCCATTTTTTAGGACTCGTATATATGCAAATGCCTTTTATGATCAAGCGGTAAATTGCTTCTCTGTTGTGATAATTCATAGTTCAGTTAATTAATAATCTGATTAAATTATTTCTGAAGGAGATTCAAGATAAGGGGGATGGTAATGGTTTAATTCCGCAGCTTATCAGTCATTGCACATTTGAGAGGTACTCAATGGTAAATTAAATTTAGCAAGGATGGCTTATAAGCCATAAAATGCGAATTCAGGGGAATATGGGCTAGACTTAGTCTTATGGACACTAAAAGTCTCGTAAAAACAACCCCTCACTTTTTGTTCTTATGCGTAAATAAGCGGCAATATGACTCAAGTCGTTGGTCTTTTATAAATTAAAATCTACCCTAGACACAAATTTTCGCAAGGTATTATAAAAGATATGATCTACTTTTTTCGGGGGAATAAAATATGATTTTTATCTCCAGACTTTTGCGAATTAATGAAAAATAAATTACGAAAAACATGTTCTTTTGCAACTGTCAGACTTCAGAGTACAAAATGCTCTCAAAACAGAGGAAATAGGCTGATTTTGCGCGAAGTTAGGGGAATATTATTATTATCATTTTTTTAATTAAAATAACTGTAGATTTAGCATTTTAAATTTATTATAAAACGTTTCAATTCCTAAGATTGTAAGTCAGAATATATTTCATTTTCAAGAATATAGTTGAATTCTTAACCAAATAAGATTTTCAATAAATAGTGATAAATTTTCAACAAAAAGAAATTAATTTCTAACCAAACAGTTGCACTAACAAGCAAACAGATGAACATCAAGAAAAACAGACAAATAGTTAAATTTTCAACCTAGAAAGATGACTTTTCGGCCATAAAAGATAAATTTTCATTTTATAAGGATGAATTTGTAACAAAGTAGTTGATTTTTTAACTAAAGAATATTAAAATACAAAAAATAGTTGAATTTTCAAGGCAAAAAGATGCATTTTTTAGAAGATAAATGAATTTTAAATTTAAAAAGTTAAATCATCCAGAAAAAAGTTTATTTTCAACCCAGAAAGATGAGTTTCCGACCATAAAAGATAACTTTTCATTCTATAAGGACGAATTTTCAACAAAATAATTAAATTTTTACAAATATATACATTTTAAACCAAAATAGATTAAAATATTAAACTAAAAAATTCGCATTTGTAATCAAATAGTTCAATTTTCAAGGTAAAAAGATAAATTTTTTAGAAGATAGTTCTATTTTCAATCTAAAAAATTCAATTTTCTACAAAAAAAGTTCACTTTCAACCAAGAAAGATGAATTTTCAACCCAAAAGACGAATTTTCAACAAAACAGTTTTTTAACAAAACAAAGGATGACTTTAACAAGATAGCTGAATTTTCAAATAAATAATTAAACTTTCAACAAAATAGTTAAATTTTTAACCGAATTGCTGACCTACATGAAGATTAATTTTCTACCAAAAGACGAAATTTCAACAAAATACATGAATTTTCAACCAAATATTTAATTTTTTTAATTTTAATTTAATTTTCAACATATAAAGAACAAATTTTGAACCAAAAATGGAATAGCTACATTTTCAGATTAAAAACATTCAATTTTTAATAAAAAAATGAATTTACAATACAATAGTTAAATTTTCTACCAAACAGTTGAATCCTTAGTCAAAACGATGAATTTTTAACAAATCAGATTAATTTTCTTCCCAAAATTACGCATTTTCAATAAAATACCTAAATTTTCCACCAAATGGTTGAATTTCAAACTTATAAAGAACCCTTTTCTTTCAAAATTCAACTAATAATTGGTTAAAAGTTAAACTACCTAGTTAATAATTCATTTTACTGATTAAAGGCTTAATTATTTTGTTGAAAATTCGACTTTTTTGGTTAAAAATAAATTTTTTCAAATGAAAATGTAACCATTCTATTTTTGGCTGAAGATTTATCGTTTTTAGTTCAAAATTCAACTGTTTTGTTGAAAATTAATGTTTTTGTTTTTGGTTTGAAAATTAAATCGTTTTGTTAAAACTTTGTATGAAAATTCATCTTTTTTAGTAAAAATATAATCTGTTTTTATTTAAAATTAAAGTGCTTTTTGGTTTCATCCAACTATTTCGTTCAAAATTCGTATATTTTGGTTGAATTCAACTGCTTTTGACATTTAAAAAAATCTTATAATATATCAAGTATTACATTTTTTGTTAAGAATACATTTTTTGGGTTGAAAATTACATTTTTTAACTAAAAATGTAACTACTCGATTTTTTATTGAAAAGTTATCTTTTTTATTTGAAAATTCAACTATTTGGTTAATTCTTTGTCAAAAATTAATTTTTTTGTTGAAGATTCGTCATTTTAGTTGAGCATTCATCTCTTTGGTTAAACATGTAGGGAAAACCTCTCTAAAGTGGATAGTGCAACCTAGAGTGTAGGGAGGTTTTCCCTAACTATTTTGTTGAAAATAGTTTGTTTTTAAAAATTTTTTTTTCTAACTCAAAATTCAACTTTTCCATTTTTTGTTGAAAAGTTATCTTTTCTAGTTGAAAATTCAACTGTCACGTTAAAAATTTGATTATTTTGTTATAAAATCAATTATATTGTTAAAAATCATCTTATTTGGTCTAAAATTTAACTGTTTGTTATTTTGTTAAGTACATTACTCTGTGACAGCCCTGCTGATACCTTCGTTACATCCACCCATGTTTATTTATAATAATTACCACCCGTAGACTAATTGGTGAAAATCACGGACCAGGAGATTGACAATAGTGGTGAGAATAAAAATAATGAATAAGAATTCACTGACGTGAGCTAGAAATCTCAGTTTCTGAGAATAAATAGCATTTCAAATATAAGTGTAATATGTGTCATCGTGATAAAAGGGTGGAAATAAGGTGCCTAACTGATTCCTTGTCGTGAATATTTTAGTCGTCCGAAGAACATTGCGGTATTCAAATGGGGTAAGAAAGAGATTACAAAAATAGGAAGTGACGTGGAAAATAATAGGTGAGGTAATTTTTTATGAATGAATGAATTAATTATCTTATAATTTAACTTTCCAGATTAACATATTTAGGTCCTATTGTTTAAAGCACCTTTATAGAAAGAACATTTATTCCGTTTTTCAGCATATCAAATGTATATATTCGATTTTCAAAAAAATCGTCGGATTTTCAACAAAAAAGTTAATTTTCTACCAAAATAGTTTAATTTTTGAACCAAAAAGACGATATTTTAACAAAGCATGACTTGTTAACAAAATAGTTGTATTTAAAATAAAGTAAGACATAAAAACGAATTTTTAACAAAATAGTTACATTTTCAACCAAAGAGATAAATTGTCATCTCAAATGATGAATCCTTAACAAAAAATTAAATTTTTAACAAAATAGTCCAACTTTCAACCAATTTGTTGATATTTGAACCCAGAAAAATTTTAATTTAAAATCAAAAACAGTTGAATTCAACCAAAAAATACAAATTTTCAACAAAACAGTTAATCTTCAATAAACACCTCCAACTATTTCTAACTGAAAAAGATGACATTTCTACCAAGAGAGATGAATTTTTAAACCAGAAAGAAGAATTTTCTACAAAACAGTTCAATTTTCAACAGAATAGTTGTATTTTTCACCAAAATAGTAGAATCTTCCACAAAAAGATGAATTTGCAACAAAATGGTTGAATTCTCGAGCAAAAAAGATCATTTTTTAAATAAAAAGTTGAATTTCCAACCTGTGAATATAAATTTTCCACAAAAAAATTATTTTTTACCAAATAGTTGAATTCTCAACACGGAAAAAAGTGAATAGCTAAATTTACCATTTCATTGTGCATCATTCAAACTCTGAACGCATTTTTCCTGGAATTAAGTAAATTTTACCACTTAAAATTGCAACATGTGCAAGGAAAATAGTAAACGCGAATATTTTAAGTTGTAATATTTACTAAATTCTCAAAAATAGGGGGAAAGGGGGCCATAGGGGAAACCGCAACTTTCTAGCCATTATCTAAGAGATGATATTTATAAACAATAACAACTTGTTTAAATAATTATTTTTGTAAAATTGTATTGATTATCACCTCGCCCTGAGTGAAAAGTTGACAAAAAATTAAATGTTTCATGAAAATCACAACTTTCCAGCATTATTCGAAGAGAATATTATTAAAAATAAATAAATCGTTTAAACAATTATGTTTGTTAACTATAAATAATTATTACGTCACTCTCACTGAAAAGTGGACAAAAAGTTGAAAAGTTAAAAAAAACTGCAACTTCTTAGCATTATTCTAAGAGAATATTGTTATAAATAATGATTAATAGTTTAAACAATCATTTCGGGTTAAATGTATTTGATTATTGCCTCTTGCTAACTGAAAAGTTGAAAACAAGTTGAAAACTTCGGAAAAACCGCGAGTTTGTAACTCTATTCTAAGAGAAAATTGATATAAATAATAGTGAATTGTCTAAAAAATTTATTTAAACAATTACCTATCAGTATAAAGTAATAGTTTATATATTAGAAACAATTTCTATTTCAGGAACAGCAAAAAAATGATAATTTACGCCAAAAACTCGCAAGCCCCAATTGTTCAGTTATGGAGTTTTTCCGGGTCACTCTAAAACAGACTTATGGGGGTGGTATTTAAAAAGTAATTTTTGATTATTATTTTATAGCTAAATATGAAGAGAAATGTTGAGTATGAATTCGATTCAGCTAATATTGACAATTCTGAATAAAATTGACAAAAACGTCTTTTTTTCTTATGTTAATACGTATTAAACTTCATGGGGCTTGCGAAACCTCTAAATATTATTTAAAAAAAAACGCATTTTTTTGTAGATTCGAAAAAATTTAGGGGCGATATGCATTAAAATTAGAAAACAACATTTTTGACCATCCTAATATGCATATATAGTGTGTTGTGTTTGTTTGTTTTGCATTATAGGCACTCGCGACGTGTTTCGATTCAGCAGGAACCCCCTGGGGTGTCGTTTATTCGTTTACATGTGCACCAGGGGAAAATTTTTTTTTTTTTAATTCCCCCTCCGTGCAGACAATTCATTGCGATTGCCATTGTAAACCGGAAACGACCTCCGAGGCTATTGGCTCGCGGTTCTACCTACAATTCTGCAACGAAAATTTTCACGCGGTCACTCACTGAGGTGTTAACATTGATATTAATTAAGCTTTATACGCCCATCACGCATTCCCTATGCTGGAAATTGAAATTATTTCCCCGGGTGTATTTAAAACTGTTCGCGAAATTGAAAATTCAAATTTTCACTTTACGTGCTAAAACGGATTGGAATTTATAATTGCTCTAATCTCTCCCGATTCAAATGAAAGTGATAAAGTGAAATTAAGAGACTTTTTGCTTTAACAAATGATAATATTTGCAGTCTTTTCTAACTTTTATTAAATGGAAATTAAATCTAAAGTCAAGCGACCGGACTTTACAGTATTTCCCCTATTCCCCTCCTTCGCACTTTTTGAAAAAAAAATTCTCTTTCTTTTGCTGTTTTTAAGAAATTTCCATACTTTTCTCGTTTTTTCGTTTAAATGTGAACTAAATTAATAGATACCAAAAAGAAAAGCCAACTCTTTTAGGTTGAAAGTTCATTCTTTTTAATTGAAAAGTCAACTATTATATTATTCATTCAAAAATCATCTCTTTTAGTTAAAAACTTTGGTTAAAAATTTAATTATTTTGTTGAAATTTCAACTATTTTGCTTAAAAGTCACATTTTTAAGTCAAAAATACAACTAATTGGTTGAAGGTTGAACTACTTTGTTGAACATTTATTTTATTGGTTCGAAATTGAAATATTTTGTTGAAATTCCTCTTTTTTGTTGAAAATTACTTTCCTCAACTGAAAAATTAACTATTCAATTTTTGATTGAAAATTGATCGTTTTTGGTTGAAATTTGAACTATTAAATTTTTCATTGAGACTTCATCTTTTTTGTTTGAAAATTAAACCACATGGTCGACAGTTAAACTACTTTGTTAAAAAACCATTCTATTGGTTAAAAATTTAACTATTTAGTTGAAAATTCGCTTTTTTTGTTGTTAAAAATTCAACATTTTTGCAGAGAATTCGTCTTTTTGGTTTAAAAATGTAGTTCCCATGGGTCAAATTTCTTCTTTTTTGGTTAGAAATAATTTAAAATGTTTGATTGATAATAATTAATCTTTTTTTGGTTGAGGATTCAAATATTCTGTTGAAAATTCGTTTTTTATCTTTGAAAATTGATTTATTTTTAACTGGAAATTTAACTATTTAATTTTTGGTTGAAAATTTATCTTTTTTAGTTAAAAATTCAACTATTTGTTTGAAAATGATTTTTTGTGTTGAAATCACATATCAATGTGTTGGAAATTCAACTGTTTAATACAAAATTTATCTTTTGGCTTCAAAAATTCAACCGCTTTGTTGAAAATTCATCTCTTTGGTTGAAAATGTATCAATTTTATTCGTTGAAGACTGAACTATTTTGTTGAAAATTAATTTGATTCTTTGCTAGAAAATTAATTTTAACGGAAAATTTAACTATTCCATTTTATGCTAAAAATTGTTCGTTTTTAGTATAAAATTAAACCATTTGGTTAAAAATTAACTTTTGGTTGAAAATTTAACTATTTTGTACAAAATTTCTTTTTGGTTTAAAAATTATTCTCTCTTGATAGAAATTTCACCCTTTTTGATTAGAAATAATTTTAAATGTTTGATCAAGGATTCAATTATTTTGTTGAAAATTCGTATTTTTTGGTTGAATTCCACTGTTCTTGATTTTAAATTTTAATCTTTTTTGGTCCACAATTATAACATTTTTCATTGAGAATTCATATTTTCTAGAAGAATTCAACTGTTTTGGCTGAGAATTCAACTACTTGGTTGAAAGTTGAACTATTTTGTTAGAAATTAATTTTTTCGCTGAAGCTTCTTCATTTAAGTTGAGAATTCATCTACTTGGTGGAAAATTGATCTTTTTTACTTGAAAATTCAACTATGTGTTTGAAAATGCAATTGTTTTTGGTTGAAGTTTAATCCTTTCTGTCATCAAATTCGACTATTTAGTAGAAAATTCATCTTTGTAGGTTGAAAACTCAACTAGTTGGTTAAAAATTCAACTATTTTGTTAAAAATTCTTCTTTTTGTACAGTAAATAAGTGAACACTGAGTCGTAATTTCCTATGGTAAGTATCGAAAAAGCAGTTAACAAGAGCGCCATGCCAGGACCGATTAATTATCCGCGCCGGGCGTAGCTCCTTTCTCGCCCTTGGTAGAGAAAAATGCATTGGCAAAGTGCGCTTGCACGCGCTAAGACATTAAAAACCCGCCTGAAATCTCTGCCCATCTATCACGGAACCTAACGGTGAAAGAAAAGGCGAAAAATACGCTTCGAATGAAAATGGAGAAAGAAAAAAATATTGATTCTACCCCCGCAAATGGGACAGGAGCTTTGGAAAGCATCTGGATATCGACTACCGGATATGCAGAGCCATGGAATGAACTCTCACGTCCATTCGCATTCGTTAGAAGGAGATTTGTCGGAGCCAAATATTTTTGAAGGATTTTCAGAATGATTTTATTTAAAAAGACTTTTTAAACTTTCAAAACATTAAATTTTCTTTTTAATTTCATTAAAATCTGAAGATTTGTTTGCAAATCCCCGTGTAATATCTTTTTATTGATTTCTTTTAATTCGGTAAATGTCTTTTTTTTATAACATTGGCCAAAAGCATAAGAGAAAAACAGATTATTACACCCGAAACTATTTATAAAATGAACGTCAGATACGTGAAAAAATTACTTTTCCTTGTTTTCCAGCTACAAGTTGCTAAGTTTGAGAAGGATTTTCAAAACGAAGGTTAGTAAAATGAAAATTCTGACTGTTACTTTTTAAAGGTATGCCTCATCAAATATTATTCTCTCACATAGATTTTTAGTTTATCGCTCTTAAGGCCATGTGACGAGTGGGTCACGTGACGGGCTTCCTACCTTACCAACACGTTTTTTATTTGTAAATTTATTTTCACATGAATATCCACATTGAGTTGAAAATTTGGGGTAATAAATAAGAAGCACTAAGAAACGTGGCTCTGGTCGTAAATTTTTATAATTATGAAAAAAACAAAAAACAAAAATTATTCAAAAAAAAAACTTTTTTCATAATTATAAAAATGTAGGACCAGAGCCACGTTTCTTAGTGCTTCTTATTTATTATCCCAAAAGCGAATCTTCCATTCTTTCGTTGTCAAAACTGTTTTCTGCATAATTTTTCTTTTACAACTTCAATTTTCAAGCTTTCAGTAAGTAACATTATCTCTTTAATAAAATAGATTTATTTAAAGCAAAGTGGAATTAAAATTATTGAATAATAGCGATGTTATAAGCAAAGTCGCCTTTGCCCCACCGGTCGGTGCTGCCCTCCATACCCTATATATCCTATATGTATACTTTGAAGTCGAAAAAAATTCATCAACAAATTCTAAATACACCATTTGCTGAGAATTGAGCTAAATAACGACGATTCGGAGGCCTCAAGCGAAATTTTATTTTTTACTCTACTTATTACGGACAAAAATGTACCGTGGTAGGCACCCCCCGGTTACCCGCCGGGTGGGCACACAGGGTTTAAGAAGAATACAAGATAATTGAATAAAAGGCAGTAAGGAAAGTTTGTATGGTCCTGAATTTTCATACTTTCATAATTACAAAAAATGTTTTTAAAATGATTTTTTTTGTGAATTATACAAATTCAGGAACGTACAATCGTTCTTTTAGAGCTTTTTATTCAATTTCCCGAATTTTCAAATCTATACCTTATTTCATCTGGACGTGAGCTGTTGCAATAAAAATGAAGATATAATTTAATAACCATGTATTGTATAAGAAAAAGTCAAGGACGTTTTTCAAAAATAAATTATAATACAATAGAATTGTATCGAAAAACAAAAATTCTGCAATTTCTTCTTTCTTAATGAATAGATAATTCTTGAAAAGTGATATTAAAAATTACAATGCGAAATTGATTTTATTATTATTATATTTTTATTTATCAGTCAAAATTTCGAAAATGTATGTTTAAAATAAATATAATATGATATTGTTACTTCCAGATGCAAAATTTCAAAAATAAGAAAGAAGATCAAGACGTCTTAGTATGTCAGGTTGCATAAAAGAAGGCGAGATAATTTCCCCATCATTGTATATTATAGGAATATATTTCTAGCATAATTATTGATAATAAATGTAATATATTTACAATAGAAAAACTTTATACTAAAATCTATTTTTATGAAAACAACAGCCTTTATTTATTAACTAGCTCTGCTTGTATAGAAAAATCCATAATGAAACAAGTTTTAAAATATTAGATTTGAACAAATTTGTAGGCAATAATTGATAATTTCGAAATGAAAGCGTTACAAATTTTTTTAAATCGCTTTTGCATTGAAAAAGTTCCAAATCAAACAATTTTAAGTTAACTAAAATTTTGAAAACAGGACACATTCAAATTGAAAAATTTTTATATCAAAAGCTCTCAAAATTCAAAAATTTCAGAATAGACTTTTCAAAATTGTACCATTTCCTAAAGAAAGGAATTAAAAGAGTTTAAGACCCAATAATTTAAAATATTTGAATTAGAATATTTATCCATTTTAAGCGGTTTAAATTTTTCAATTTAAAATTGAAGTTTCAAAGTCAAAGCTTCTGAAATTCTAGAGTTTGAAATTGTTATTACTTGAAAAAATGATAATTTAAAATTAAAATTAATTAGAAAAATTTCTCTAAGATCTAAAAATAAATTCATCGTCATTTACACCGCTCAAAATGAACAAATTGACAATTCTAAACCTTCAAAATTGAATTATTCTACAAAAAAAACGTTACAAATAAAAATTAATTATAAATGTGAAACATTAAGAATAAAAAGACTTGAAAAAAATTACGCATGATTTCTAACTGGAAACTTTCAAAATTAATCAATTCAAATTCAAAGGGTTAAAAATTAAACAACTCCAGACATCGTTTAAAACTGAACTATTTCAAGAATGTAGGATCTTGAAATTAAGTCATTAAAAATTAATCGTTTTTAAATTTTGCAACAATCTTTTTTAAATGCACTCATTTTACTCTAAAGTGCAAAACACATAATTTAAAAAGAAATTAATGATAAAGCATTGCCATGCATGGGGAGCAACTTCATGTTGAAAAATGTTGTGAATCTTCTTTGAAATATATATATTTTTTTAAATGAAAAATACCAATAACAAAAATACAAACATAATCCAAAATTATTAGAAGATTCTAAATTTTGTTCAAATTATGATAATTTTTGTTTTAAAATACCTTTTTGGGGAGTAAAACGCTAACATAACGTAAAATTGTTTAAA
This sequence comes from Andricus grossulariae, assembly GCA_011634705.1. Lineage (NCBI taxonomy): Eukaryota > Metazoa > Arthropoda > Insecta > Hymenoptera > Cynipidae > Andricus > Andricus grossulariae. The sequence continues at coordinate 1,343,532 of JAABKJ010001755.1, forward strand.
TATTATGAATTTTCTTTAAAACTGAATTTTTCTGTTATAAAAAATACTGATAACGAAAACACTAACATAATCCAAAATTGTTAAAATATACTAAAGCTCGTTCAAATTATAATGTTTGTTGTTTTAAAATACCAATTTTTGTGTAAACTGTGAAACACTAACATAACCTAAAAAATTTTAAATATATAAATATTCTTTGTAAAATAATTTGTTGTTTATAAAAAAAAACTAATGACGAAAACATTATCATAATCCAAAACTGTTAAAAGATTCTAAATCTTGTTCAAATTATAATGATTCTTGTTTTAAAATATCTTGTGGGGAAGGGGGGTAAAACGTTAACATAATCTAACATTGTAAAAATATGTGAATCTTCTTTTAAATCTATTTTTGTTACTGTCGAAAACAACAATTTTTCACGAAGAACACCAACATAATCCAAAACTTGTTAAAAGATTCTGAAACTTCTTCAAATTATAATGATTTTTCTTTTAAAATACCAATTTTTGTGTGAAGCGTTAGCGTAAACCAAAATTATTTTTCTTTAAAAAACCAACAAAAACGTAAATTGTTGGAAAATGTTTAATATTTGAAATCTACCCATTTTTTATTTAAAATACCAATTTCCAGTGTAAAACGTTAGCATAATCTACAATGGTTGGAAATTGCGAATCTTGATCAAGTGAAAAAACGAACACTAACTATTTCTTAAGAAATTGTAAGTCTTCTCCGAAACTTTATGATTTTACATTAAAATTCTTTTAAAACAATACTAATTTCCAGTGAAAAGCACTAACATAAAGCATATTATATTTACAATAATTTATTAGCTAATATGTAAGTTTTAATTTAACAGCTTAAGATTATTTAAAAAGTATATGTGTTCTTTAATTCGCCTAAGGTTTTCTGTGATTTTCATTATTAAAATATATTATTTGGGATAACTCTTCAATTGAAGAAAATATTGAAATAAAACATTTTTTTTACATAATGCGAAATTAGATTTAAGCAAATTTAATAACAAATCAAATTATCTAGCATTCTTTTCAGTTGTACAGTTGAAAAGTTAATAGTGTAGTTAATTAATTGTAAGGAACAATTACAAAAACTGTTATCTGTCGAAGTTACGTAATCGAGAACGAAATGAGACTAATTGCTGAGACAACTCAATTTAAGATGTACTCGACTTTGCAAATTAACGACTAGGTGGGGAAGCAAATTATCAGTTTGAAGCTTTTTAACGAATCGGCATGACAGTACGTTTTCAACCGCAACGAATATAAAAACTCACCCAGTCTAACTAAACAAGTGTTCCAAGTGTTTTTTTTTTAAGTGTCTGTCAATTTTTTTAGTCAATAAAATTCAATGGATATCCCAGGATAATTTATTGCACTTGTAAAAATTTGCACTCTAAAATTTTCCGTTGAAAAATACAATGCTGGTATATATTTGTATTCCTATTTCCTTATGATAAGTGACAGTCTGGGTAAATGTTTCTAAAACGACATTGGAGTCAGAAAGCCCAAATTTCCTCATTTTTTATGATTGATATAAAAAAAACGAAGAGTATAACAAAGCAAATTTTTTGTCTTTATCGCAATTCCAAATGCCAAGAGCCTCAATTTGAACCATCCCTAAGGAAAATCGGAATAAAGGAAAAGCTTTCAGCATAGGGGTCTGGAAAACCAAATTTCCTTATTATTCTTATTTTTGAACCATTGACACAAAAAAAGGAGAATAAAATACAGCAACTTTGTTTTTTTATCGCAATTCTACATGCAAATATCTTCAATTTGAGCTATTCCACAGTTGAAAAAAGCACCTTTTTTTTAACAAAAATCTGCCGAGAATACAATTCTCGACCAAATTAAAAGTTGTTATTTAGCAACAAAATTCATACTTTTCTTGTCTAACTTTTCAGTGATATTATTTCTCGCAAGACTTTCAAATTCATTAAAACTGGTCGTCAATCAATATATTTACTACGAATAAATAAATAAATAAATGTAATAACTAAAAATAATATCGAGTGTGTTAGAGTAAGGAAACAATTGTTTATAATGTTACAAACAAAATGATGAACAAACGTCATTTGTTCGTGGTATGTAATAATTAGCTATTTTAATGTCCTTACAATTAGTGAAGAAATACTAGTGTACCAATTATTTAAACAATTTTTATAAACAAGTACACTTTTTCACCATTTTTTCATGAATAGGCTTTTTTGTCTTTTGCGGAATTAACTCGAAATGTTTTGCCAAAGACTGCTTGCTCATTGCTGTCATCTTTTACAAATTGATAGATGCTATTAATTCTTTAAACGAAAATTAAGCCTATTCATGAAAAAAATTGACAAAATGTGGATTTGTTAACAAAAATTGTTGATATAATTAATTGTTTTTGTCACTATAAAAAATATGAAAGCAAGGTATCTTTGGCAAGACATTTCAAGTTGATACAGAAAAAAATAAGGCCTATTCATGAAAACAAGGTCAAAATGTGCAGTTGTTTATAACATGTTGATATAATTAACAGTTTTTGTCATTATGAAAAATATGATAGCAAGGTATCTTTGGCAAGACATTCTGAATTGATTCCGCAAAAAAATGAAGTCTATTCATGAAAAAATGGTAGAAATGTGAATTCGTTTATACCATTTTTTTAAATAATTGGTAAACAGCAGATATTCTTATCTAATTATAAGCACACATAGATGTATGTCATATTTCGTACAAAAGCTATGTATTTAAAATCGCTAATCATTACAAATCACGAGAAAATGATTTTGTTTATAACATTATAAATGATTTTTTTCTTACCCTAACCTATTGGATATTATTTTTAATTAGTTATTATATTGATTTATGGCATGTTTTATTAAATTTGAAAGTCTCAAAAGAAATGGTATCACTGAAAAGTTAGACAAAAAAAAGTTTAAACCTTGTTGTTAATTAATAAATTTTAATTTAGTTGGAGTAAAATATCAACTTATCGCAGAAAATTTTATTCTTTGTCGTAATTCTATATACCAAGTCTTGTGTAAATCAAAACTTCAATTTTTTTGAAGACAGTACATTTTGGACTCTTTAAAATTGAAAGTCTTAAATTTTGAAATTGAAATTTTTCTATCCGACCTTTTTTAAAATAGAATTGCATCGACTTTAAAGCGTTAAATATTAAAATTATTCCAATTGTACTTTTTCTATTGAAACTTTTTATTTTAGGTTTCTTTTTATTTGGATTTGCTTCAGATTAAACAATTAAAATTCGATTGTTTTCTAATCGAACGAGTTCAATTTTTTATTTTTTACATTCGGAAGCGTCCAAGTTGTGCTTTTGCGAACTAAAAGTGTTATATTTGGTATTTTACAAAAAATTTAAATTCATTAATTTTGTAGTCTCTCTAATTAAAATTGAAGCATTTCAGTTTTAAAAATTAAAATAGTTTCTTCACGTATCGACTTTTAAATGAATTTATAAAATGTTCCATATTTATTTCTATCTATAGTTAAATGATAAAGACATTACCAATTTTTAAATATAAAATTAATTCTTAATATTCAAAAAATTGTTCAATTACTTACTTTATTACTTTTAGATTTTCTAATATAAAATACGAATCTCTATTATAAATTATTTGTCATTATTTTGAGAATGATTATAAATCTAATTGAACATGAAAATAGACACAATTGAAATTCTGGCTTTTTTATGAAGTCGAAAAAAATTGGTTTGCAATATTTTGTGACCGTACTTTGTTTTCACTGGCTCGCAAGCTCGGCAACGGCGCCAAAAGCTTTAGTCTCAAATCTTGGACGAATCGAGTCTGACCCGGCTTCGAATAGAACGACCGCGTTGCGCTTTGCATTTCTGGCGTTCCAGTGGCTTCGAAATAAGAAAAAAAAATACATATTTAGAACGAGCGAATAAATTTGTCAAAAATAGAATATATGATCAATTTAACTAATTTCCGACGCTATTAATTTCAATCGAATACAAAATTTTTACCACAATGTGCTCCCGAATAAAACAATATTTTGTTATGGAGGGTGGCCGCTGAACCGGGCAAACCTGGAAAACCGGAAATGACAGTGAATATATATTTTGACCCGGAATTTTACAAATTTTTAGAAGAAAAATCTATCCAATCACTTGAAATATCACAAACTTTATATCACATGATCATATAACGCAATTAAAAATAATATTTCAATATTCTATTATTATATTCTATATTTCTATTTCTTTGAGAAATTATTTACTATTTTTAAAATAAGCTCGATTTCAATATATTTTTGAATGTTCAGTTCAGTTGTTAACTGTTTCAATTATGATTTCATTCAGTTTACAATGCGTAATTATAAAAAATGTTATTAGAAAAATTTTTCATCTCAAATCTTCATTTTTGAGCGTACATTTTTAATTTAAATAATTTAAAAATGCAGTTTTGACGATTTAAGCAATTAAAAATTAAAAGCGTTTGTGATTTAACATTTTTGAAAAAGAACATATTTAGTTGATCTGCTGTCAATATAAAATAGATCATGATTTTCGAAAATGAACTTTACATGTATTAAAAGTGAACAATATAGTTGATTTTACAAGACGATTCTAAATCCGTTTAAAATTAAAGAATTGACCATTTTTAATGTTAAATATGAGCCATTTTCAATTTTAAAGTAACTTTAAATTAATAGATTCATAACTGAACACTTTTATTAAATTTCAAATTCTATTCAAATATCGTTACAGTCTAAAACATTCAATTTTTAACCTATTCAATTTGAAATTTTTTAATTAACAAAAGAAACCATTATTTTATATTTAGCAATATTTTTCTGTTTATTTAAAAGGAGCAATCATAAATCAAATATTCAAAAATGAACAATTTGAAACTCAATGGCTTGAAATAGAAAGCCTTAAATCGTTATAAATAAATTTTAATTTTTCGGTTTTAAACATTTTTAATTTTCAAGTTTAATTGTTGAATTTTTATGTATAAATACCGATTAAACACTCATTAATTTAGTAAAAATTCCAGTAAGTTTAAGACACATTGAGAAACTTTTTTAAAATTGTATAAAGTTTCATAAGAATTGAAAAAGAAATTAAGGTTCCCAGGAAAATAGAAGATGATAATTTATTTTGAAAAATTAATTTTAAGAGAATATTTAAAAAGATTTGAAAAGAATTCCAAAATTGTCGAAACGGAATCTGGAAGATTTTGAGGCAATTTCTTTAATTTTGCACGATTTTTTAAAGGAATAATTCGAATCATGTTAAAAGATATTTCGAAGTTTTGAAAAAATTTTCAAAAAATCAAAAAATTGTTAATCCTTTGGAAAATATCTAACGCAATGTAGATTTTTGAAGATTTTGTAAGTTCATTTTGAAGCCTTTTAAAGATTTCAAAAGAGTTTACAGTAACAGAAAATTTTCAAATTTTCAAATTCTCCCAATTTTTGGGAAGACTAGATACAGTCAATAATTTAACATTAGATTAAAAAACTGTTTAGTTTAAGAAAAAAAATTTTCATCGTTCAATTTCGATATATTCCTAGGTTAAAATGATATAATTTTGATTTTAAGCAATTTTTTTATTTTGCAGGATTTTTTTAGGAAAAATTCTAATCATATTAAAAGATATTGAAAAGTTTTGAAAATTTTGAAAAAATTTCCAAAATAATTAAAAATTTGAAAATCTATCAGAAATGTCCACACAAAATGTAGATTCTGGAAGATTTTGAAAGAAAATTGTAAAGCTTTTTAAGGCTTTTGAAAGGTTTTAAAGTAATAAACAAATTTTCTGGAGATTCCTCGAAAAATTTTTATTTGCTTTTATTTTCTAAACACTAGTTCATTTCTTTTTTATACTCTCCAAATTTTGTGGGAAGACTAGAAACAGCCAACAATTTAACTTGAAATTTAAAAACTGTTCAGTTTAATAAACATTTTAATCATTCAATTTTTATTGTTTCTAGCTTAAAATTATATAATTTTGATTTTAAGGCAAGTTTTTTAATTTTTCAGCATTTATTGAGGAAAAATGTTAACAATATTGAAAAAGATTTAGAAGTTTTGAGAAAATTTCAAAAATAATTTAAAATTTGAAAATGTTTCAGAAAATTTTTAACAAAATTTAGATTCACGAAGATTTGGAAAGAAAATTTTTAAGCTTGTTGAGGATTATGAAAACTTTTAAAGTAATAAACAAATTTTCTGGAGATTTCTGGGAAATTTTTTAATTATTTCATTTATTTTTATTTTCCTAGACTTTGGTCCATTTCCTTTTCAAAATCCCCCAATTTTCGGGAGGAATAGACACAGTCAATAATTTATGCTCAAATTTAAAATTCAAAAATATAATAGAAAATTTTGAAAGGTTTTAAAGTAAAAGAAAAATTTGCCGAAGATTCCTGGGAAATTTACATTTTTTACTAAACACAAGTCCACCTCTTTTTTAAATTCTTCCAATTTTTTGAGAAGACTAGACACAGCAAATAATTTAACTTCAAATTTAAAAACTGTTTAGTTGAAAAAAATTGCAATTGTTGAATTTTTAATGTTCCCAAATTAAAAGGATATAATTTTGAAAACTTAGAGATGTATTGATTCACTTTATAATATGTTAACATTCTATTTTTTAACTGCATTTAGTTTTAAATTGTTCGAATGAAAAGTGTTAAAAAAGTTAAAAGTTAAATAAAAAAAATTTAATTAAAAGTTTTTGAACTTTAATTTTGAAAGTTTAAAATTCCAGAATTTCACTATGAGTATTTTAATTTGCAGTTCAGTTTTCATTACTTCAAAACAAAAATTTGTGTAACTTTGAGAGCTTGAATTTTTTAATTTCAGTGACTAACAAATTTTTGCGAAAAGGGAAATGACCGTGAATTTTTTTCTTTGATTAAAACGGCCACCCTGACTCAATAATAAAATAGAAAATGTTCAATAAAGTTTAATCTTCCTTAGGTAAAAATAAGTTTCCAGGCTATTTTTAAAGACGTTACGCAAATTACGTATTTGAAGTTTTTTTTTTTTTATCAACACAAATTTATGAAAACAATAAAATATCTCAGTTTCTGTTCTGCCATCGTGATTTGTATTTTTCATGAATCATAAATTAAATGTTAAATATGTGACTATTGTCATTAGTCATGCTCCTTTGATATCAAGAAAACAAAGAATTATCTGCTGACAATAGACCACCGATTACTAGATAATTCATTTTATTGTTTTTCTTTATTATCTTTTGCATGGAAAAGATGATTTGTATTCTATTTTGAAATCGATGTGCGCAAAAAGTGTAACCTCAGAAAGAACCCTGGTTGCTGAGAAATACTATTTTTGCAATTTTGATTGCATAATTGTAAACATTCAAGGAGGCAGTAATTCCAAGCAATTTTCGTTAGTGAATGCACCAAACACTTTCCAGTTTCCAACAGTCGATCTTGAATTTACGAGTTTCACCAGAGAATGTAAATGTAGATCCACAAGGACAAAAGCAATCTTAAAAGTTAAAAGTTACACGTAACATTTCTCGTACTTTCAATGTCGGGCCTATTTTACTCGTAAAAAGTACACCAATTCATATAAAATTGTAGCAAAAAAAAATTGATGTCAGTGAAGAAATTCAGTGGCGAAAGAAATTTATCATTTTTATGGATAAAAATTAAATGAAGAATTTATATTGAAGGAAATAAAACGGAATTGTAGTTTTGTCTCAATGTAATTTAGTAAAAAGAATTCGAATCTTAATTTAATTCAAATATTCAAATCCTTCGACTTTGGACTCTTCTAAATTGAAAGCGAACTGGAAATTTTTGCAATTAAAAAAGTTGAAATGAGGACTTAAAAAAATTTAGAAACCCTCTATCAGAGACTTTTTCAAATTAATAGAGTTGTTAATCGAAATTTTTCAAAATAGACATATACATCTAATAATTTTTTTAAATATTCATTTTTTACAATGAACGTTATCAAGTAAGAAATTCCAAAAATCCATCTGCTCAACTTTGGACTTTTTGAAATGAAAACTTTAAATTGAGACTTTTTTAATTAAATCGGTTTAATTTGAACTTTTTGTAATTTCAAAATCTCAAAATAAGAATTTGCAAATTGAATTTGAAAAGTGTTCAATTTGGACAATCCGACTGGAAACTCTTAATTTTCAAACTATTCTAAAATGCAGGACCATATCAACTTGTGATTCATTTTCATGATATTTTTATCTAGACTTTTTCAAATTCAAATCCATCTTTTGACTTTTAGAAAACTAAGGAGTTCATTTTGGATATTTTAAAATAAAGTTCCTAAATTTGAAGCATTGCCATTGTACTTTTGTATAATCGAAAGCTTTCAAATGACATTTTTAAACTACAAGCGATCAATTTGAATTTTTCCAATCCAAAACTTCCTGTTTGGAGTTTTTCGAATGAAAATGTGTCAACTTGGATCCCTTAGAATGGAAAGTAGTTAAATTTTTGATATTTCAAATTGAAATGTGATCTATGATATATGATGACTTTGTGAAGTTCTTCACCTAGGGTGATTGCTAGAGAGATTGATACACGATCCTTGTCTCAGCGGTGTTGCAACAATTGACGATCCTTCGGTTTTTAATGTGTATAATTTAATAATGTAATTTTGAACATTTTTCTTAATCATTCAATTTTGAAAATTTACCATTAAAAACTCTTAAATTTTAAATAGAAATAGAAATTCTTGAATATTGATGATTTGAAAATCAAAAGTCAAATGATCAATTCTCAATCTTCCAAATTGAAGAAATTTCGAATGTAAATCATCAAAATTACAGAATTTTTCATTGTGAAATTTAAACTTGTCGAATTTTTAAAATTTCCAAAATTAAAAATCTTCAAGTTTAAAGAATTACATTTCAAAGTTCTACGATTTTGAAGAATTACAATTTTAAAGCTGTATAATAAAAATTCTCAAATTTTGAAGATTTTGAAAATCAAAAATCGAGTTTTCAATTCTCAATATTTCGAATTGAAGAAATTTTTGATGTAAATCATCAAAATTACAGAATTTTTCATTGTAAAATTTAAACTTGTATCATTTTAAAATTTTTCAAAATTAAAAACTCTTTAATTTTAACGATGTATAAATAAAAATTCCTAAATTTAAAAATTTTGAAAATCAAAAGTCGAGTTTTCGATTCTCAATCTTCCAAACTGAATAAATTTCGAATGTAAATCATCAGAATTACAGCATTTTTAATTTAAAAACTAAAACCTTGCATACATTTAAATTCAAAATTTTCATGATTAAGAAATCTTCAATTTTAAAGATGTATAAATAAAAATTCTTAAATTTGGATGATTTTCTGGATCAAAAGTGAAGTTTTCAAGTCTATATCCTTCAAATTGAAGAAACTTCTAACATAAAGCACCAAAATTACAGAATTTTTAATTTGAAAACTTAAACTTGCATAACTTTTAATTGTAAATTTCAAAAACTAAAAAATCTTCAATTTTCAATATTTGCAATTCAAAGTTTTACGTCTTCGAAGAGTTACAATTTTAAAGATGTATAAATAAAAATGTTTAAATTTTAAAGATCAAAAGTCGAGTTTTCAATTCTCAATCTTTCAAATTGAAGAAATTTATTATCAAAATTACAGCAGTTTTCAAGTTGAAATTTAAATTTGCCTCATTTTTTAAATTTCTAAAATGAAAAATTCTTTAAATTTAAAGATGTATAAATAAAAATTCTTAAATTGTCAAGATGTTAAAACTAAGATAATTTTATTTTTAGTTGCAAATTTTCAGAATTGTACTTATATTTATTTACTTTTTTTTCGTAAAAATGGTCATATTACCAACCCTACAAACTTTAAAAATGGTAAAGGGCAAGGATCCACTTCAAAAGTTCCTTTGCCCATAAAACCTAATCCAGATGATCATAAACGCTCAATCTTCGTGACCAGGGTCCTTATGATGGCAGAAATCCAGGACACACTTTATTTTTAATATAGACCAACTATAAATCATTTTTAATACACTTTCATCTCTCTAAAGATAGACTAGCACCTTTCCATCGCTCGTCAATCTTCGGACGCGTCACAGTCGCGTCGGACTCATTCGTCGAACTCGGGTTTGGCGCTCTATTCGATTTGTTCGGTTCGGTTGAGTCATGGGTTGAGTTGAGTTGAGAGAACTGGAGTCACTGCAGTCCGGTTTGGCAGTTTAGTTCTTGGTCGTTCGTCGCCGAGTTGAGAGCATAGTATGTGCCCACAAGTCCACAGTCACGTACACGTCTACCTGCCTCACCATCAGCCCCACAATAAACTTGTATCTTACGGTTATCGTTAGGGTCCCTAGGCTCTCTTTTTGAGTCCCTAGTTTTGTGCCATTTGTGTCTCCTTCTCTAGTCCACCCTCAAATTTTTGAGAGTTGGTGCTGCGATTCCCCATCGTTGAAACTTCCCCAGTGATAGTATGCTATTTTACTGGATATTCTAGTGCAACGTGCGCAAATATTTTTTTTTTTTGTGACCTGGTGTGTCTTTTCTCGCAAGTGAGGAGAACATCGAGGAAGGATATAAGGGGAGAGAAGAGACTGATCAGAGCTGCTGAAGAAATTGAAGAAGCTGAGGAAGGATCCTGATAAAATCGAAATTGAGATCAGTTTTTGGAGTGGAAGAATTTCGCGGGGATAAGAAGAGATTTTTAGAATATTTTTGAAGTTTTTTTTTGAAGATTCGAGATGAGCTGCACCAGTGCACCGGCAACTCTTGCGAAGGCGAGTGAAACGCTTCTCAGCAAGTGCGAGATACCGATCATCGACCTCGCACACGTGGGTAAGTAGGTGTCCAAGCGGTGCCAATCGAGTGTAATAAGGGCGAGTGATCCTTGATATCTTGGTGACTTGGTCATCATCAGGCCAGGGTTGCCACGCTTTCTGGAAAAATGTGGAAAGTGGGGGAAATCTCGTGGGAATCCCCGACTAAAGGGGTTTTCCATCAAGGAATTTCGGGGTCAGTGATTTCAGTTGCAAAAAGAAAACGGGGCTTTGGTACTATTTTTCTGATTCAAAGAAATACTAATTAAGAGGGTTGTCGTAGGTCAGGGAAAACTCAAGGAATTTTATTAGTCATGAAAAAGTGAGACATTTTGAAAAACACCTTTGAAATTTTGTTGTTTTTTTTCGTCTATGAAAGATTCTATGTTAAAAGTATTACGAGATTAAGATTCTGGTATTTGAATATAAATGGAGGGAAGATGAAAAATTAGGGAATTTCGAAAATTAAGTTTTGCGGTCACCCTCAAGATCTAATATAATGTTCGTTTTTTTAAAATGAATTTTCAAAAAAATAGTTGAGTTTTCAACCATAAAATATTTCAGTTGAATATTTAACAAAAAGTTAATTTTGTGCTGAAATAGTTGAAGTTTTAACACAAAAAGACGAATTTTGAATCAAAAAGTATGACCTTGAATTTCCTTGTACCTCTATTTCTTTTTTATTTTATTTTTATTATTTGGTTGAAAATACAGCTATTTTTGTCAAATTCAATCTTTTCTGGATGTAACATCAACTATTAAATGTTCGGTTGATAATAATTTTTTTATTAAAAATTCGAATTTTTCGGTTGAAACTTCAGCTTTCTGGCCGAAAATTAACTTTTTGTTGAAAATTCAACTGAAATATTTCATGGTTCAGAATACGACTATTTTTTGTATTTCTTTTTTTTCGTTTAAAAATTCATCTGTTCTAGTATAAATTTCATTTTTTGGGTAAAAGTGCAACTTGTTTATTTAAAAAATTATTCTTTGGTTGAGCATTCATGTATTTTGTTAAAATTTTTTCCTTTTTAATCAACTGTTTGATTTAAAACAAAAATATTTCTTGGTTAAAATATCTACTATTACATTATTCGCCGAAAATTAATATTTTTTGATTGAAAATTGAACTACTTGGTTGAAAATTGAACTACTTGGTTGAAGGTTGAACCACTTTGTTTAGAAAAATTCTTTTTTTGTTGAAGATTCATAATTTTACTGGAAGAGTAATTTCTGTGGTTGAAGGTTCATCTCTTTTTTGTTTAAAGTTAATTTTGGTAACTGAAGATGTAGCTTTAATTTTTTTGGTTGAAAATTAATCTTTTTATTACAAAATTCGTCTTTATTGGTTTAAAAATGTATCTTTTTTAGCAGAAATTTGATCTTTTTTTCTATCTTGACTGAAAAATCTGTATTTGTTGAGAAATCGTCATTTTGTTTGTAAACATTCATCATTTTAATTGAAAATTTGTTGTTTTTTTTCGTTAAAAATAATTTTTTTTCTTGAAAATTCGTCTCTTTGGTTTTAAGATTCCACGATTTTGTTGAAAATTTAATTATTTTGTCGAAAATTCAACTTTTTGAGTTCAAAAGTAAACTGTCTTCTAAAAAATTTCTCTTTTTGGCTTGTAAATTTAATTATTTTGTTAAAAGTTTAATCATTCTGTTAAAAGTTGAACTTTTCAATTTAAAAGTCGTTTCTCGTGTTGTAAGGTTCAACTATTTCATTGTAATTTGCAAATATTTGGTTAAAAATTAATTTGTTATTTAAAATTTACATATTTGTTTGCAAATTCATTTTTTCGGGATTAAGAGTCAACTGTTTTATTAAGCATTCGAATTTTAACACGAAAATTCAAGTATTTGGTTTAAAATGCAACTACTTTGTTCAAGATTTAATTATTCTGTTAAAAATTGAAGTATTTTGTTCAAAAGTTCAAAATTCGTTCTTCTGGGTTGAAAATTCATTGAAAACTAAAAACATGCAAGATTGAGCGCTTCAAATTTAAAATAATGATTAATTTCCTGAATTTGTAACGCTGCGTTAATTTGAAATTCTCTCATTTATAAAGTTTCATTTAAATTATTCTGTAAATGTTTTCAATTCAAAATGGTTTCTAATTATTAAGGCTTTTAATTGGAAATTGTTTGATTCTGAAAAATTCATGTAGAGAAGAGAGTCTCGAATGTTTAAACCTTAGACTGCTTTCATTTTTAAGTTGAACAATTTTTAATTATTTAAATTAGAACAAAATCATTTTGAACTTTGTTAACATGGCATTATTTCAATTTCAACCTTTTATATGTTATAATTAATTAGCTATAAAGGATTTTAATTGGAAATTGTACAATTTTGAATCATTTAAATTTTAAATGACAAAATGAGGAGCGTTTTAATTTAGTTTTTTCAAAAACTTGAAATTTTAAACAAAATATAACTAATCAACTTTTCCATTATAACTTCGTTTACAACTTGAAGTCTCAAAATTTTCAAACTAAAAATCAATGTAAATTGAACACTTTCTTCCGAGGCCCTCAAAAACACTCTTACTAATACAAATTCAAAACTAAAAATATACAAACTTGAGCAATTCAAATTGAAGTTAATTATTCATTCCTGAATTCTCTAATTTATAAAGTTTCATTGCAATTATTTTTTAAAGTTTTCAATTTAAAATTGTTTTCAATTACTAGGTCAATCTCAATTTATTTCTGAAATTTGGATTAAGAAATTCTGAAGAAACAGGATGTTTGTAGATGATTTTCGAACAATACTCATAAACACATATTTTGTGATTATAAAAACAAAATTGCTCCACTACTTTTATATTAAGCGTGGAATAGTGTTCAACACTTGCCAAGTATATCATTTTGTAGATATATGTTTCTTATAGCCAATTAAAAGAGTATTCTAGATTTTACAAACGGGGAAGTAAGTTTTTGTCTCGGTTTTTGCACAAGAAAATCATAGTTAAATAAACATATCAGAGAAAAATCGATTCAAAAATATTTATTGTTTTTGTTGTTGTTGTAATTACAATGTTTATTTATGAATGGACATTAAGTACTATAATTTTCAGAAAAAGGATGTAACTAACCGCTTATGTAAAACTTCATTATCATACTAATAGCTATTTTTAATTTTTATTATCTTGAGTTTTCAATCAGGAAATAAGTTCTCCTTGAATATGATGTTTTACTAGAATGAAGGATTCGAGAATTTACAATACTGAATATTTTTAACCTGAAAACACCTGAGTTTTACCATGCTTTTAGTTTTTTAGATTTCCAAACTTGTCGGCTCACAATTAAAATACATATTTAATTCAGGTAGTTGTACCAAAAATCAGATCTTTGAAAAAAATTGTTTTTGTATCATTTTAAGAAACAATAATATTACTGATGATGTGATTTCAAATAAAAAGCATTATTTTTAATGAAAACATTTTAAAACTTACAATAAACATTTATTTTAACAATGCTTTTTACGATTTAATTTTTTCTTACTATATCGCTTCTTATCAGTTTTAGAAAACTAATTGAATTTTATTGAATGATGAGTTATGTTTTGCAGGGAAAACATTTTCAACAATTTTATTGTTTCCAATTTTGGAAGTAAATTTTTCTGCACGGAAAAAATAGTTAACTTAAATCTAAGTGACTGTTTACGAATCTTGGATATAGAATTTCATGTAAAATAACATCAATAAAATTCCAGTGACTTTTCAATTAATTTTCAATTAACTATTTTTCCGTGTATGACTGAAGTTGTTAAATCATTATTAAAAAAAAAACACATTTTTAAAACTTTTTTCATAAAAAATCATGTTTGTTCTTTCATACAACTTTCTTCTCCAGAGACTTGATTTGTTACACGCGAATTATGTTCAGTTTTTTTATTAATTTTTTTTTTCAATTACTCGCTTTTAGCTTGTAAGGCCTCGTATAGGACTTAAAATAAGTCCAAACTTAAATAAAGGGTTTCGTAATTTTTGTTTTGTTTTAAAGTTCAAATTTTTGCTTTCTTGCTATCTGCTAAAAGCTATATGGATGTACCACTTTTCAATTAGACTTTCAGTTTGACCTATTCTAAAATGAAATGTTTTTAAGTGTAATTTCAAAACATAATTAATTTAAAAATATGCAAAAATTTAACAAGGTTATGCACATTATTTTAATGAGCTTAATTGATTTGAAAGGTTAATAAACTTAATAATTTTCTCTAAAAAAGAAACTAAACGGTGATTTCAATTTGATGGGGTCCGGAATTTAATGAATTACATTTATAACTTGAATCTTAAATTTGTAAATCGCAATCTGTGGATTTTGAAATATGGGAATTACAAAATTTTGTTTTGCTCTAAAGTGATTTGTCACTTTTTCAAGGCAAAAATTCGATTCTGCCGGTTTCATTCAAGCATTCTTTTTTACGATTCTAATACGAATCGTGACGAAATTCACGATGCAAAAACCGTAACGGTCGCGTCTTGAAATGACAAATCGCCAATCGTTTCAAGGCAACACGTGTTATTTTATCGTGGCGAAACTTTGCAAAAGGTGCACTCGATAAAATCAGTTCAAATTATAAATACGTGTCGTATTATCGATATATTCAAACACCAAAATAATAATCATAATCAGCATTAATCATTTGGAGGCCTTTCAAAAACTACGTCATTATGTTATGTGACGATTTTTTTAAATGCTTAAAAAAATGAAAATTAGTGATTTTGTCTGACTTTTTTCTCCCTATTCCCCTGTTCCCCTCTTTATCCATTTTTGAAATAATTTCTCTTTTTTCCCCCTGTTTTCAAGAATTCGTTCTCTTTTGGTTCAAAATTAATTTTTTAAACTGAAAAATTAACTAATCCATTATTCTATGAAAATTGATTGTTTTTAGGTGGAAATTCATCAATTTTGAAAATATGTTTATTTTGTTGGGAATTCGTCTATTTGGTAGAAAATTAATTTTCTTGAATGAAAACTCAACTGCTTGATCGAAAGTTGAACTACTTTCTTAAACATTTCTTTTATTAGTTCAAGATCCATCTCTGGTGAAAAATGTAACTGTTTTGTAGACAATTCTTCTTTTTGGCTTAAAAATTCAACTGTTTTCTCGAAAATTCGTCTTTTTGGGTAGAAAATTCAACTATTTGATTGAAAATTAACGTTTTTTTTTTAACTCAACTGTTTTCTAGATAATTCGCCTTTTTGGTTTGGAAATTTAACAATTTAGTCGAAATTTATTTTTCTCTCTTTACTGAAAAATTTTTCCTGGTTTAAAATTCAACTTTTTTGTTGGGTTAAACTTTTTACTGTTTGGTTGAATGTTAATCTGTTATGGTTGTGGATTGAATTATTTTGTTGAAAATTCGCCTTTTTGATTGAATTAAAATGTTTCCGATTTAAAATGAAAATCTTTTTTGTTGAAATATCCACTTTATTTTTAAGATTTTGAAAATCCAACTATTTTGTTAAAAATTTGTCTTTTGGTCGAAAATTAATGTTTTGGTTGAAAATTCAACTGTTTTCTAGAGAATTCGCTTTTTTGGTTTGAAAATTTAACAATTTATTCGAAATTTATTTTTTCTCTTGATTGAAAAATCTTTCTCGTATTTTTGGTTTAACAATTAATCTCTGTTAGTCAAAATTTTATCTGTAAGATTTTTACTGTTTGGTTAAAAATCAATCTGCTATGGTGAGGATTCAACTATTTTGTTGAAAATTCGACTTTTCCATTGAATCTAGGTGTTTTTTATTTAAAATAAAAATCTTTTTTTGGTTGAAATATCAACTTTTTTTTGAAGATTTTAAAAATACAACTATTGTCTTAAAAATGTAACTGTTTTATTGAACATTCGTCTTTTTGGGTAGAAAATTCGTCTTACTGGCTTGAAAATTAAACTATTTTGTCGGAAATGCAACTTTTTTGGTTGAAGTTTAAACTTCTTTATTTAGAAATTCAACCATTCTTTTTTTAGATTGAAAACTCAATTATTTCGTTGAAAATTAATCTTTTTGGTTTAATATTCGACTATTTTTTTGAAAATTAATATATTTCTTATTGAAATCTTAAGCGTTTCATATTGAATTCAATATGGTACATATACATTAATTTTATTTAAAATAAGGTATAGTATACCCTTATTATTCCCCTATTTTCGTAAAAAATCACCCTATTTCTCCTGTTTTGATAGCATTTATCAAATTAAATCGAGAAAAAAAATAGACTGAAAACGGGGTGGCGGTGTTCGTAATTGCGACGTCATCCGGGGGGGGGGGGGGG